>QEOT01001570.1:1632-16907 GCA_003123785.1 Pterocarya stenoptera
TTGTATTATATTGACATGTAGATTTTCAGTACTCTGATATTGTATTAAACTCTGGTACTTAGTTATTTGACTTAACCGTTCCGCTGCGTATTTTATTGTACACGTGTTGCATTGCACACACTCAGCACATGTCGATGGGGTGCGTGACCGTGTTGTCATCATCTCGGGTGTCTCGATTTTCGTGTGTGTCCGTACATGGAAGTTGGGGGCGCCACATGAGATCATGCCACCTAAGCAAAAACCCTATTACATCCGACCAATCGAATTGCGCCAAACCAAAGAGGATTTCCATTCTAGTGAAATCTTTTATGGTTGGAATCCAACTATGACCCCAAAAGCATGATTGAAACCGAAATCCAAAATGGTTTTATCCAAACCATAAAGTTCACCTCAAATAACTAATAGAATCAGTTTCTAGCATTGTATTTAATCGCTTGATTAAATTACTTCTACATGCTATTAATCATTAAAATTTATGTTAGAACATCATTATCCAACCTTGTTAACTTTGAAAAATTGATTGGGCTAATAGATATTGGATTTGGGCTTGATAGCAACCCAAACTCTCTTAAAGCTCCAAAATTTAGGCCCATTAAGGCCAACGAATTTGGTCTCACTGGCATTGCTTTTTGGCTATGTTTTGCACCCCACTTGGCTGACCAGATCTTTCCAAGAGAGGGCCTAGAACTTTTTGACGAAAAAATCTAAAGGGCCACCTCACTCTTTCACTTTTACACTCTACCTTGAGAAAAGATCTTGGGCTGATTTTTTGTTTATTGTAATGGGAAGAAAAGGCCAACACTCAAACTCTATTCTAGTCTTATCACTTTCCATATTTTTTGTAAGATTCTCTCCTGTCCACTTCCCACAAAAAGCAATCCTCCTTTACACTTTTTCTTGATAGAACAAAAAAGACTCTCTCGGGCAGTGTTTCTGGTCTTTGTTGAATGCCTTATTTGAAACTTTTTAAAGTATTTTCTCATAAAGTGTACTTCAGGAATGTTGTTCCTTTTTGTGTCTGGTTTCATGGATATCTTACTTGATCCATTTGGAGATCATTTGATTGATCAAAAGTTGTTCAAAATCGAGAAAGGTTAATCTGGGAGATAAACTGGAGAGTGTGATGTAGTTTAGAGTTTTTGACCAAGCTAATGGATAGATCTTGATCCGAAAGTTTTATGGAGTACTGTTAATTAACATGTGTATATGATTATTGGTTGAGTATTTTTTGCATGATTAAAAGTTTTAGTGAAAGATTTTCTTATATCTAGAAACTTAGAAACTGGAAGAGGAAAAACAATTTCTGTTTTGAGAGAATTTAAAACTTTTATGGTTTAATCCTAAACCAATGACTTTGATATTTTTATTTGATGATCCTAAGCCTCTTATATACATGTTAGAATATTTTTTTGAATATATTTGATGTTAGTTTTGAAGATATGAAATGTTATGCAATGAGATATTCGATTAGGCCAAAGTGATGATGTTCTTGGCTACATTTATGTTTTGGTTGATTTTTAACCATATGATCTTGAGTTTGAAGCTTGGATCTGTTTTAGGATACCTTTGTAAAATCATATGATGTTTTAGTTTGAACATCACTTTATAAGTCATGGATCAAGAGGTTGATCAAAACAAGTTAGAAATAAAAATAAAGGAAATAGCCTATGTAAATTTTGGTCCCTATAGAGTCTTAATTGTTGTGTTTAGTTTTAAATTTTTCTAAATAGATATTTGATTTTAGGACAAAATTTACATGAGGTATGTAAATTTTGATGATTTTTGGAGTTAGGATGCAAAATCTTGAAGTTAGGGACAAAAATGGTCATTTTTCCACATGTAGAGGGTAAAATGGTAAGTTTACTATAAGTTAGAATTTTTCCATATTTCCAATTGCTAGTGATTAATTTCTAATCTTTAGAAATTATTAATTTCAGTTCCTCGTGATCGCGCTTGAGTTTTGTCTAGAAAATGCCAAGATCGAGGTAGGTTTGCTTTTAACTTACTAGCAGTTTAATGTGTATGAGTGATAAGTAAAGTGACTGGAATGTATGTGTGTATGTTATAACATGTGTCATGCCAAATCATTATATAATTATCTGTAACATAGAATTTATTCTATCATGAGTTATTCATCTGTTACACAAGATATTATGTCACGTATTGCTATACATTGCAAGTATGCCATGTTAAGTATGCCATCTATTTTTTTATTTTTATTTTTTTATATAAGAGGCGAAGGCCACATGTCCAATAGTGACCCTGTCCTAATTTTATTAATAGCCCTCACTTGTAGCGGATGAATACCGTGGTTTACAAATCATCACAAAAGATTTACATAAAAACTACCATTTCGCCATCCCTTGTGACTAGCCCAAAAGAACACCCCACCCAACTCAATTTCCACAAATAAAAATTTACAAACCAATAAGTACATCAAAAACTTGAACAAAAATAAACACAACGAAGCAAAAACCTTATAATCTAAGATTTTGCAAACCCAACTTATCCATCCGAATGATTCCCCTCAAAAAACTTGGCAAACACTGATCCCCTTCATAAGAAAAAGACATTCCTTCCTCTCCTTGTCTAGCTAGAAAATCCGCCGCTTGATTCCCTTCACAATAATGACACACTGTAAAATTAACCCCATCAAGCTCTCTCATTACATCCTCCCAAAAATCCCACAAATACCAAATCGAACAGCGCCCCTTGATAAGCCAATCCACCACTAAGCTTGAATCATTCTCAATTATTACATTGAAAAAATTTAGTTGTACACAAAACCACCCCTTCCCGAATAGCTCTTAACTCAGCTTCATTATTTGTACCATACCCAAAATGAGCAGAGAATTCCCCGTGTACCCTTCCAAAGTTATCCCTTATTAATCCCCCACCTCCGCTATTCCCCGGATTTCCACGACAACTCCCATCACAATTTAACTTAACCTAACTAGTAGGAGGTTTTTCCCATCTCACCAAACGATGGCTACGGATCAAGTTTTCTGATTTAGGCACCCCCAGACTTTGTAAGATCCACTCACCATTTCAAGACAAAGAACCAGACTTCATCACATCCCTCACAATTGTACACATCCAGCTTTTTGTCGACCACCAAACTGCCTCAACAGTTTCATGCACTCCTTCCATACGAGCCCTGCATCTCCGTGTCCATAATCTCCATGTGACCAAACAAGGAATAATGCCAAGTAAAATTCCCTTGACTGAAGACCTCTTTGCACACCTAAACCAAACTGATATTCTAGCCCACCACGACTTGACCTGCATATAAGGAATTCCAATCTCAATACTAACTTTCTTCCAGACCGATTCAGCAAACTCACCTTCACTCAATACATGATCAATCGTTTCCATACTTCCAACTTCACAACAATCACAACGTGAGGCCAACGTTACTCCCTTACTTTGCACTCTTTCATCCACCATTCAAGCTCTATACCGAGCTTTCCACACACAGACGGACACCTTTTTTGGGAGCATATTATGCCATATCCAATCCCTCCACTGAAGTATCTCCCCTCTCATTCTAATAACTTCCCAAGCACTAGTTGAAGAAACAACACCATCCTTGGATGGTTTCCAAATAAAAACATCTGGTCCTGACTTACCCACCTAAATATTCTATATAATTTCAGCCGAAATCTCTCCTCCCACTAGATTCACCAACTAATCATAGTCCCAAGTCGAGTTAGCCCAGCAATCCCGAATTTGCAGCTTTTTATTTTCAATATCCTCCACTCGGCTTGAGAGCGGACCCGAAGCTAGCCATTTATCAAACCCAAAATGAGGCATTACCACCTCTCACCAAAACCTGCATGTTCTCTAAAACTAGAGGTAAAACTGAAACCACTGACTTCCAGAACCTTGAACCCGATGATGTGGCCAAAACACAATGACCAGCCTTCAAATATTTGGCACGAAAAGACTCTGACCACAGGGTATCTACTGTCATAATCCTCCAAGCAAACTTCATGTGCAACAACTTTTGAATTTCAATAAGATCCCTTATCCCCAACCCTCCTACTATCGGTTTACACAGCTTCCTCCAAGACCTCCATTTCATCTTCTGCTTTCCACTGATATCCCCCCAAAAAAAAATTGATAACAAAGAATTTATCTGATTATAGATACCTAGGGGCACCTTCATAACTGAGAGCAAGTGTATTGCCATACTTGAGAGAACATGGCGCAAAAGAATCAATCTCCCACCTTGTGACAATAATTTAGCCTTCCAACCAGCAATCTTATTCCAAATTTTAATCACAAGTGGCTCAAACATTCTAACCGTAAGTCTACCCACAACCAACGGCACCCCCAAATAAATTACTGGAAAATTGCCTTCTTTAAAACCCATCAATCTCATCAAAGCACATTTACGGGACAGATTTATATGTCTAGAAGGATAGAAAGCTGATTTTTCTCTGTTAATGCTTTGACCCGACCAACTTTGATAAAGATCCAATGTCTCCATTAGCCTCCTTACAGACCTCCGCCCACCATTCAAAAAAATTAAAACATCATCCGCATATAATAAATGAGAAATCAAAGGCCACCACTAGGATGAGAAAATCTACCTATCCGACCCCTTTCAAAATTATTTTTTAATAAAAGCGTTAAGACCTCCTCCATGATAATAAATAAATAAGGAGATAATGGGTCTCCTTGACGTAGTCCCCGAACGGATTTAAAGAAACCTTTGGTGGTTCCATTCATCATAACTGAATACCATGGGGACTGAACACACTCTCCAATCAGACTATAGAAATTAGAGTTAAACCCAAAATATTTAAACACTTCCAAGAGAAAAGACCAATCCACCAGATCATACGCCTTAGACATAGCAATTTTTACCATTACATTACCTCCCAAATATTTCTTATTTAGCGAATGAATCATTTCTTGAGCAAGAGTAATATTCTCAAATATACTCTGTCCAGGTACAAAGGCACCTTGCTCCGACGAAACCAATTTATGTAAAAAACCCGTCATCCGATTAACAAGGATCTTAGAAAAAACCTTATAGGCCACCGAACATAGACTGATCGGCCGGAATTTATCAAAACTTTTTGGGTCTGGGACTTTTGGGATAAGAACAATAAAAGAAGCCGAAAAAAACCTAGGCAAAGGCGACCCACGAAAAAAATCACAAGCCGCCTCCACCACATCTTTTTTAATAATATCCGAACAAACTATATAAAACTCCGACCCAAAGCCATCAGCCCCTGGACTACTATTTTTTGGAATGGAAAAAAGAGCTACTCTCACCTCTTCTTCCGTCGGATCCATGCATAACATATTATTCTCCTCATCCGTAATAATGTTCGTAATTAAAAAAGAGATATTTGGAGTAACAACACTTACTTGTTCCGTAAGAAGATCCTTAAAATAGTCTGTGGCGCTTGAATGAACCTCCTTCAAACTGTCTAGCACCCTCCCATCAGCAAGAGACATTTTGGCAATACACCCTTGTTTCCGGCATTGATTGAGTACTGCATGAAAGTATTTAGAGTTTTGATCACCTTCAGACCTCCATTTCATTTGTGCTAGCTGTCCAAGTTTGGTAGCCACTCGTCTTTCCCATACTTCCAGTTCAAGCTTAGAAACCAAATAATCGGTTTCAATATCCTAGGAAAAGCTGGACTGCAGTTGCTGGTCTAATGCTTTAACTCTTTCTTGCAGCTCCAAAATCATCAGATCCACTTGATCAAAAATAGCTCTATTCCAAGCACGTAGAGCCAATTTTGTATGTTTAAGTCTAGCCGCAAGTTTCCATAACCCCGAATTAAAATTCAGACTATTCCAAGCTTCCTCTACACAAGCCAAAAAACCCTCATGTGAGCATCACATATTTTAGAATTTAAATGGAACAGGTCCATAGGAAGCCAACTGTCTAACGAAAGAGACCAGCACTGGGCAATGATCAGAAGACATCCGACCCAAGTATTCCATCTGGGCATGCATAAATTGACATGAACAAACGTTATTAATAAGTGCCCTGTCCAACTTTGCCCAGCTTCTTGTGCTGCCCCCATGCCCATTGCACCAGGACATTTGTCTCCCACCATGCGAAAGTTCAAACAAACCACACCTATCTAAACATCCATTAAATTCTGCCATAGATGACAGAGGCCTTGGGTTACCTCCAATTCTCTCATCATCACTTCGAATGGCATTGAAATCCCCAATCACCATCCATGGAACCTCACTCACCTGAACCACCTCCAAGTCATTCCATAAGTCTCGTCTTCCAGCTTGTGAGCACTTAGCATAAACAANCCATCAGCAAGAGACATTTTGGCAATACACCCTTGTTTCCGGCATTGATTGAGTACTGCATGAAAGTATTTAGAGTTTTGATCACCTTCAGACCTCCATTTCATTTTTGCTAGCTGTCCAAGTTTGGTAGCCTCTCGTCTTTCCCATACTTCCAGTTCAAGCTTAGAAACCAAATAATCGGTTTCAATATCCTAGGAAAAGCTGGACTGCAGTTGCTGGTCTAATGCTTTAACTCTTTCTTGCAGCTCCAAAATCATCAGATCCACTCGATCAAAAATAGCTCTATTCCAAGCACGTAGAGCCAATTTTGTATGTTTAAGTCTAGCCGCAAGTTTCCATAACCCCGAATTAAAATTCAGACTATTCCAAGCTTCCTCTACACAAGCCAAAAAACCCTCATGTGAGCATCACATATTTTAGAATTTAAATGGAACAGGTCCATAGGAAGCCAACTGTCTAACGAAAGAGACCAGCACTGGGCAATGATCAGAAGACATCCGACCCAAGTATTCCATCTGGGCATGCATAAATTGACATGAACAAACGTTATTAATAAGTGCCTTGTCCAACTTTGCCCAGCTTCTTGTGCTGCCCCCATGCCCATTGCACCAGGACATTTGTCTCCCACCATGCGAAAGTTCAAACAAACCACACCTATCTAAACATCCATTAAATTCTGCCATAGATGACAGAGGCCTTGGGTTACCTCCAATTCTCTCATCATCACTTCGAATGGCATTGAAATCCCCAATCACCATCCATGGAACCTCACTCACCTGAACCACCTCCAAGTCATTCCATAAGTCTCGTCTTCCAGCTTGTGAGCACTTAGCATAAACAACCGTAGTTAAAATCCTTTTATTCTCCACGATAAACTAACTTGTTACCATCTGGGCCGATTTACACACTATCTCAAAAGCTTGATCATCTCTCCAAAAAATCCATAACTTACCACCTTCAACTTCATTGGAACAATAAAAATTCATAGACAAATACATACCCAGCAAAGGCATACGAGCCTCCTCAGCAAAAGGCTCAGCAATAGCTAGTAAAGCAATATTATTTTTCTGTACTAACCTCTTTAACCTTCTTCTTGATCGGCCTAATCCCCTCACATTCCAAAATAGCATTGTATTATTCATGGATTCAATTTAGAGGAACGGGCTTGAATCCGTTGTGATTTTTTAACTGCTTTTACTTTACCATGTGACTGATTGGGCAATCTACGATGTTCCACATCCGAATCATAAACTTTCTCCTTCCCTAGCACCAATCTTCCATCTTCCAACTCTTTCTCGGAAGAAAAGCCTGTCTCAACCATACTCTGTTCTGGACCTGTATCCGCATTTCTGAACTCTTTCGAAGGCACCTCTAATTCCATCGCCCTACCCGTCGCTACCCTATCATGCATAGGAATAACCACCTCTAATCCTCCTGAACACATATTTCCTTGCAAAATTCCACCAGACACTTCATCGCACCATACCTCCTCAAAATCATCTGCACTATCCACGTCCGGCTAAACTTCCTCAATATGATACCCCTTATGTGTATCCACACTATGTCCATTAGCCTCATCTTCAAGCTTACCATCCAGAACAATATTGATGTTACACTCCCTGACCATTGCTTCAGCTACCATCACGGCTTGACCACGATCCCCACTGTTTGTAGACTTGTCAGCAATGAATAAATCTTTAGTAGAATACCCTCCCTCATCATCAGCCACCACTAACACTTTATGATGATCAAAAACCGCCACCGTGTTGAGTTCTTGGGAAGCAGGCTGCACTTCCGTCACTTCTTCATTCTCGACCAGTTCCACCTCAGAACTTCCTGGCTCCTGTCTTAGTCCAAAAACTGCATCCTCCCCGCTACTTATCACCTCTTTGCCTTTCACTGACCTCAACTCAAAAACATTGTCATTCTGGCCTTTCTTTAACTCTTCCCCAGGTTCATCTTGCGTGTTCTTTAATTTCTTGGTTTCTTTCCATGTTTTCTTGATCACCCCCTTCACTCCAACTCATTCGCTACGTATAATACCTACATCAGCCCAACAAACTACAGACGTATGCCCCTGCCTACAGCACTTCATGCAGTAAAATCCTGGCCTTTCATATCGTACCTCCTGCATAACTTTTTTGGACGCCATCACTATTGGAAACCTGTGCACCGATTCCTCTGTTAAATCAACTTCCACGCACATCCTGGCTCCTGAAGCTCTAGTTCGATGCAACGTTGCATTATCCGTCCCCAAGAATCTCCCAAATCTTGTTGCAAGAATCTGCAGTACGTCTGTCCGATACATATGAAGAGGCAAGGCTGGAAGAAATATCCATTGAGGTGTTAACGTCGACTCCTCTAAGAGATCAAAATCTTTAGTCCAACGGAAAAGCCTGAAGACTGATCCAGCAATCAATCGACCTTCTCTCTCGGTTTGCATGTTCACCAGCACATGAAAATCATCCATTATGCTCACTGTTGGAATATCCAATAAACCCCACGATTTAATAATAGCCAATCGTATATCATCTATGGTCGGCCTGAATCTCACAAATTTCATGACCAAGGCAAATCGGAAATCCTCTGCAGTTTTTGACATCTCAGGTTCCGTAAAGATGAAACCTAATTCCCCATCTATGTCCACTAGGTATCTCATTGGCACCTTAAAGGACGAAGGCATCGCAGCCTTTGATACAATCTGAACATAGGACAGGGCCCCTCCATCGCCTCCAGCAGGAGGGGCTTCAGGAGCCACCATAGGCTCCCCTTCAACAAGGGAGAAACACGAGAGCAATCAAAGAAAATCTGAAAGGATCGGATCAATCTTGGAGCTTTCTTGAAAAATCTCACTCATACGCTCATACCTCGAGCTAATTACTAAAATTAGAAATTTAAGAGGATTTAGAAACTGTTTTTGCATGCCATCTGTTACATATATACCATGTCATATAATATTCAATGTTGCAAGTATGTCATGTTAAGTGTGTTGGCTGTTATATATTATGTCATGTTACAAATAATTCTATCTCAAGTAAGTCATATATTTTGAGTTACGTTCAAGTCAGTTATGTTTAGGATACTCACGATGTAATCACTACGATTGTCTAAGTATCTCTATTTGTAATTCATGTGAGGTACTTCTGGTGAAATCATTTTGATTTTCAGAATTCAGTTCAAGTTCAGTTATGCAGATACTCTTGATGTAATCATTCTGATTGTCAGAGTATTACTAGGTACTCCTGGTGGAATCATTTTGATTGCTAGGGTACGTGATTTAAGATACTCCTGATGGAATCATTCTGATTGTCTGAGTATCTCTGATGGAATATGTTGGGGGAATCATTATGATTGTTCACTATTCTTGACGAAACAACTGACGGAATCATTTTGATTGTCAGAATTCAAGTCCAAGTTCATGTTAAGTAAATAAGTTAGTTCAAGTTATGCAAAGTTAAGTTTCAGGTCACGTTCAAGTTTATGTGAAGTTAAATTTCAGAACTCAAGTCCAAGTTCATGTTAAGTAAAGAAGTCAGTTCAAGTCATGCAAAGTTAAGTTTCAATTCAAGTTTAAATTCATGTTAAGTCAAGTTTCAGGTCAAGTTCTTGTCAAGTCATGTCTCAGTTCATGTCCAGTTTAGTTTAAGCATGTCAAGTTCAGTTCACGCTTTAGTCTAAGTTATGTTAGTTATGTTATGTTGTATGTCAAGTTATGCTATGATTACTTATGATTTTGATTATGAATTCATGCTTTTACTGTCATGCATGCATCATTAACTTGTGTGAATGTTTTTTGTTAACTTACTGAGATTTGTAATCAAATCTCACTGTGGTAGTCCCAACTACCATTCCCCCTGAATGGTAGATCTTGTTACAAGATCTAAAGGGAACCAAGAATCGACCAACTGGAAACGGTCGACTAAGTGACTGTGCGACGTAGATGATAGTACAATAGTTACCTCAGATTACTACTTGTATTTGTGGAGTTAAATCTCCAGCACTCTTTTAATCGCAACTATTTTGGACTACTGTTGTGATTTTAGTTGTTTAGTATGTCATTATGTATGAAGTATGTTTTAAGTATTTGGGATATTTCAGTTTGGTGCATCATATTGCTNCGACGTAGATGATAGTACAATAGTTACCTCAGATTACTACTTGTATTTGTGGAGTTAAATCTCCAGCACTCTTTTAATCGCAACTATTTTGGACTACTGTTGTGATCTTAGTTGTTTAGTATGTCATTATGTATGAAGTATGTTTTAAGTATTTGGGATATTTCAGTTTGGTGCATCATATTGCTAAAAAAAAAAGAAAACACAAATTATCCGCGGCGAATATTGCATAATGCTAGATGCATGTTAAGAACATTGCATCTTATATGTCATGAATGAGGGTAGGTAACCTTGTGTTGCATGTTTTGACTCTTCAAATGTCCGTCCGATCCCAAGCGAAATTTGGGGGTGTCACAACTTTAGCATTTATGTTTTTAATGTCATGCATGCATCTGTACACTGCTTGTTAAAGTTATTTGTCAACTTGTTGAAATTTTTAGATTTGTAATCAAATCTCACTTGGTAGTCCCAACTACCATTCCCCTCAAAATGACAGATGATGTGTTAGAATCTGGAGAACCCACGTATGGGATATTGGGCAAGGTCGAATATAATGTGGAGCACAAACAAGGAATTGATGGAGTCTATCACCCATTTTCTAGATGTAAATTTGGATATCGTAGTTGAGCTACATGAGCAACCCAACAATTTAGCACAATAGTTTTTATTTCTAAACTGTAGTTATTGAGTGCTGTCTCCAGTACTCATGTGAATTTTATGAAGCATGCTAATGTTTTGGGATATATTACTTTTGCTACATAGTATTACTTAAAGAAAAAAATTATTTTTTGTGAATATTGCATATTGTTGGTTGCTTACTAGGGGCATTGCATCTTTATTTGTCATGAACAGGGGTAAGCAACCTTGTGTTGCATGTCCCAATGCTTCAACGTCCTCCAAATCCTAAGAAGGATCTAGGGGTGCCACAAGATGGTATCAGAGTAATACGACTCTAGGTCAAAACCCACATGTGCCTAGGAATTATACCAGAGTATAGGATTGAAATTTTAATCCTTTTTTAGGCCTGAATTTCCAAAGTATAAGAGTTAGTACGTGTATTTGATATGCGTACACATGTGGTTTAGGAAGTAACACATGACATATGATAGAGTACCCAGGAACCCTGGTGGAGATAATAACCAGGACGATCAAAATCCTCGAATGGATGGAAGGCAAGGATTGGCTGAAGCTGTACATCTGCTAACTAGCGTGCTTAGACATCAGCAACAATAACAAGTGCATGCACCTAGACTCGAAGTTAGGGGTTGTCTGTATTAGAAGTTTCTAGTTCACAGATACCCAAACTTTTCTAGTAAGGAAGGGCCCCTGAGGGCAGAAAAGCGGATTATCGATCTGGAAAGGACATACAAGATCTAGCACTTAGTGGATACACGAAGGCAACTTCTAATGAGGGAGCTAGGAACCCTAGCCGTTTAAATTGGGGGAAGATTCAAGGAGGAGTTTGACAACAGATTCGGTTAAGCAATAGAAGGCGCTAGAGTTTACGTCTCTATCAGAAGGTAGCATAACGCTGCTAGATTCATGGCATTAGGGAGGTTCATATCTCATCTAATTTCTACAAAGAAGATGGGAGTACAAAAGTTCCAAGGAGGACTTCAGCCAAGCATCCGCAGCCAAGTGGCTTGTCTTAGGATTGAGAACTACTACGAGTTGGTAAACATTACTATCATAGCAGAGGTAGGGCAAAGGGGTTTGTTCGGCCAGATTATTTCAGAACAAAAGAGGACTTTACCATATGCTACTGAAAAAAGTTCAGAAAGGAAGAAGATGTCTACTAGACTAGATAAGGAAAAAGGCATCAAGACTGGAAGCTCAATGATGACCACATACCCAATATGTGGGATGTGCGGAAAGAACCATGGAGGCAAGTGCAAACTTACCTTAGGACTCTATTTTGGATGTGGGCAACCTGACCACCTGATAAACAATTGACCCAAAAGAGCTTGAAGAAATGGGATTGTTCCCAACAGAGATTCCAAACCAAAGCCACAACGTCCAATACTTGCTCTAGTGTATGTAGTTACTCCTGGAGAGGTGGATGCTGACTCCCCAAGAACATATGGAGCATGAGTCATTTCTGGTATTTTCTAAGATTTCTGTATTGTTAAGCTTAGCTAAGATTGTTTGGATTGCAACTAATGGTATTATTCCGTTATTGTTATTATGGGGGTAATGTCAAGCCGTTGAGGGTTGTAGCTTGTACGCAATTTGATTCAAGCACGTTAACTGGTTTTAGTAATTGCAACATCACACAAGAGTTCAGTTTGCTAGTCGGTTGTTACCTAGGAGGTAAGAGTAACAGTTTTGATTAGGAGTATTACTATCCATATCGGTGTAGACATAGAATTCCCTTTAGTAGTATGCGGATTAATATTTAAGGTCAACTAAAGAGTATTCCACATATTGGAGTTTAATTGGGTCTTGAGGATAAACAGAGGAAACAAACTATCCAAACTTAGAGAGTGTGATTGAGTTGTGTCCGGAAGAGTTTTACCTGGCTGCCATTAAACGGGAGAAACATTAGCCTTAATATGATTCATTTATGATAATAGTTTGACTTGGCTACCATTAAATGGTCTCTCGCAAAGCACTGTATTTGTGAAAACATAGATCTTCCTTATATTAGATACAAATATGGGGAGAGTAAAGTCTTCGTTTTAAGGTTTTGTGTTCAATAGGAATAGATCCTTTTGTTTAGAGTCAAAATTAGAAACAACTCTTGATGGATAAAAGAGCTATGCCAACCCATAAAAGAGAAAGCCTTGTGTTTAGATTAATACCTAAACAACTATCAAGGTATCATCTATGGGGAGGAACGATTCGTTTTCGTTATGCAGGAGTAAGCTAGTCCTAGGCAGATAGGATTCCTTGAGGGAATAAAGAAAGTCAATCCAGTTGTTTATGGATTAAAATTTTTCCAATTGAATTATAAGGACACTTGAAGTGTATCGCTTGTATTTTTCTAAGGAAGAAGTTTAGAGATCAACCATCTGATGTTTTAGATTCAGAGTATACCGGTATGACTCAACCCACTTTATAAAAGGATTCCAGTAAAAGTTGTTGACTTGAGAGAGAGAGAATTAGAAATGGCAAGAACTCAGTGCTGGAAATATCTATGGTGAGTAACTCTTTAAGCAGCCAGGAAAGTAGTGACTTTGCTTAGGTAAGGATTCAATGTCCTAGACGGTTAGCCTAGAACTTGTCGAGTTTAGGTGGTAGCCTTTATGAGTGTTATATGCTACCTTTATATAGTAGTAGTTATTTTATGAACCCACGTGATGGATATAGATAGGAATGGAATAGGCTATGAGAGGAAGGCTTTACCTCATGAGGAGTGTTATCCACCTTTTCACCGGACCGCATGGATAGATCAAGATAGTTTCAGGGTGAGGATGTCATGGGATGGAGCTAAGTCTAGTCAAGTAGATGAGGAGCGCACAATAGCCATCGATCATAAGCCCAAGAAGTCAGGATCATCAAAGTCATCTACTCATCAAGGGAGAAACTTGTTCATGGTCATATCCTAGGTAGCGATGATGAAGAGTCGAGTAGCACATTACCCCTAGGCACTTTGGTAACAAGATTTACGACTCCAATGATGACGCGCTTTTTTATATGCCAGCAGCATACTACGTCAATAGACCCCAGCTCACCCCCACTTGCATCGACTAGCGATTATATGTTCGGTAATGGACAGTAGGCTTGGTGAGAAACATCTTCTCTTTTGTTTGATAGTAGTTATTTTTAGAAGTAGATGCATAGATTTCAAGGACAAAATCTATTTTTTAGGAAGGGACGACGTAGCAGCCCACCAGTAATTCAGTGGATGAATTTCTTTAGGCTTTAGGAACATCATGAAATCTCCAGAAAGGTCCCACAAATTGAGCAACCATGTAGGATTGAATCTATCAGCATAGTCAGTTTCTAGCCCATTTAGGTGTCCAAAATGCATTTTTATTTATTTGAGGTACTTAGGAATGAGAGAATGAGAAACAATGTGCACCATTAGTCTCAAATGAATATTTAGGATTTTATAGCATAATAAAACATTTTTTCTTTTCTAGACAACAACTATTCAAAAACAAGTTTTAATTTGTTTGAGGCACTTAGGAATTGAATTTCACGAAGGGAAGTACACTCTTAGTTTCTTAGGATTATTTAAGATTTTATGGTGCAAAATTAGTTTTACCATTTTCAGAGTGAATAGTAACACCACTTTTATGTGTGGTTGTTTGGATTGTTTGATTGCTTCATATGTCGTTTGTGGGGCTATTTGGTTGTTTGACATGTCTGGAATAAGTTGGTTGGCTTGAAAGTGTGGTTACTTCTCATGACGGGGTGTTTGGTGAATGGTTAAGGAGAAAGTGAGGAGGCTAAGCTAAATTATTGGTGCATTGAGGGTGGAGGTTGTTTTGTACGATTTTAGAAGTATGAGGCACTATGATGAATTAATTGCTAACTCTGGGCTCTTTACGAACTAAGTTGCTGAAGGGTTTACATTATTCTATCATTATGATCGTGTAATCCCTACTAGTTGGATTGGTTTTGGGTTTGTGTAGGTCGTTAATATGTCAGTGAATATTTTCTGATTTAGGTGTTGATATTAATAGAGTTTGGATTAAATGTGGCGCCCCCAACTTCCATGTACGGACACACACGGAAATCGAGACACCCGGGATGATGACAACACGGTCACGCACCCCATCGACATGTGCTGAGTGTGTGCAATGCAACACGTGTACAATAAAATACGCAGCGGAACGGTAAAGTCAAATAACTAAGTACCAGAGTTTAATACAATATCAGAGTACTGAAAATCCACATGTCAACATAATACAATTT
>QEOT01001570.1:38339-52027 GCA_003123785.1 Pterocarya stenoptera
CGTGGTGGCCTAAGGATGCCGGCTAGAGTGGTTGTTCACCGTGGGTGGCGGCGGACGGCAGCAAGGGAGCCTAAACCCGTGCGGTGTCCGTGGGAACACCGGGAGCTGGAGGAGAGGCCTATTGGCCGTGGGTTCATGGGAGGAGGAAGGGGGAGACCTGGGGAGTCTCATGGCGGTGTCCGGTGGCCAAGGTGGCCGCGCACGGCGGCGCTAGGAGCTCGCACAGTGAACCCGTGCGTGGGTGCACCTGTGCTCGTGCATGGGAGGCTATCGGCGGGGAGAGGGAGGCTGGGGTTGCTGGATGAGGCTGGTCAGTGGCTGGAGGAGCCACCCTGGTGGTGGTGGCGCCGGAGGATTGCGCATGGCGGTGGAAGAACCATCAAGCCCGTTCGGGCTGGGCATGGCCGTGGGAGAGGAGGAGGGTGCGTGGGAGGAAGAGACCGGTGCTAGGGGACTTGCCGGAGGGAGGCAGTTCCGGTGGTGGTGGCCGTGAGGCTCACCGGCGCACTGCAACGCGGGGCTGGGGCTGGGCTGTTCGGACGAGAGGGAGAGAGCTGCACCGTGTAGTGCAAGCCGTAGAGAGGAGAGAGAAAGGGGAGGAAAAAGTGAGGGAAAAAAGAGAGAGGGCTGGGGTTTTATACTAAAACCCAACGTCTGGGGGTCTATAAAATGGTCTACGATGACCCTTAAACACTTATTTGAAAACGCGTAAAAGCTAACTTAAATAAAAGCACTGGGAGGAATTAAGATAGAATATTATTTAAAATAATATTCCCTCATCATTTATAAAACGATGAAGTCTTACTTAAATTATTTAAAAGAGTAAGACTATTAATTTAATTAAAGATTTCATCATTATTTAGATCACATAATATTTTAAATAACTAGAATCATTTACATAAAATGATTCCCACAATTATAATATTTTTGAAGCTCTTCAAAGATATTATAATTTAGTTATTTAAAATATTTCTTAGTTAAATAATAATAGGAATCTTCCATTTAAAATACACATTACTTTAAAGCACAAAACTAACTTTAGAAATCATATAGTATCTTTAAAACAAGCCATCGAGGTCTGGCACGCATAACGGGGCTCTTAGATACTAGAGGGAGGAGCGAGCTGTCACGTGAGATGTAATTGCTTACGTCAGAAAAAGGAAGGAAGAGCATGGTGTTACATGCCTACATCTATCTATCAAAGAAAATTATTTCTTCCATGCCAAAGAAGTTGATAGGAGGGATGTTGAAAGACATGGGACTCACTGCATAGTTCGGAGGGTCTTAGCAGAGAAGGTGGTTAACAGTGAAGCTTTCCGTACCACTATGTCTCGAATATGGAGGTTAGAAGGTTGGGTTCGATTCAAAGAGTTAGGGGATCAAAGATTCCTCATAGAATTTTAGACCCTGGTAGACAAAGAGAAGGTCCTTAGTGGACGACCCAAGTGTTTTGATAGAAACCTGCTTACCCTACTAGAGGTTGATGGCGCAGCATCAATAAATGGTCTTCAGTTTGGTTTTGAACTGTTTTGGGTGCAACTACACAACCTCCCATTGGCCACCATGACGGAGGAGTTTGGGGAACAGTTCGCAGCCTCTATCAGACAAGTTATTAGGGTGGACGTAGAGTCAGATGGACGTGCATGGGGAAGGTGTATAAGGGTACGTGTGGCCATTGATATACACAAACCTCTCCTGCGAGGTAAATGGCTCATGTTAGGGGTTAAAAAACACTGGATATTTTTCAAATATGAAAGACTACAAAATTGTTGCTTCCAGTGTGGTATTCTCTTCCATAAAGGCAAGCGTTCCACTCGCCCTCGTTATGATCAACAGGCCAAGAACCAAACTTCCCAACAGTTTGGCTCATGGCTCTGAGGACAAACAAGGAACACCAGTATCTTCGATGGCCAGAAATATGGTGGCTCTTACGACAATAAACACCAGCACGGGATGAAACCAGAAGAAAAAGAAACAGAGGCCAAGAAGGAGAAAAAGCTGGTAGAGGAGACTCTAGAAAGATGTCATCAAGGGGATATGGGTCACCAGTCAATAGAGGTAGGTCCTGATAAAGGTAAATCTACTTCTATCTTTCTCAATTCCCCCCAAAAAGTGCACCTAGAAAGTCAACCACCAAGTACCAAACTACCATGAGGCTTGTCAAAAGCATCTACATTTAATTTTGACCATGGAGGCTGCCACTCATAGAGGAATGACTTGAACATGGACGCAGAAACAAGACAACCACCTTGGCCATCTGACGACCAACCTATGTTACTAAGGCCATCAGCAGGTGTCCATGATGACCTTAAGAGAGTTGGCAAGGATCCACTAAAAGAGTGGAATGGGTTCATCAAACAAGGCAAATCACAATGCAGCTTGGGAGGGTTGGTCCAAGATCAGATCATTCTCCTCTTCGTATTAATAAACAGATCACCAAAAAGGGCAGGTTTAGGAAAGGGAAATGTTTTAGATATGAAGCTGCATGGTAGTGTAAAGAAGAAAGCCTGACCATAGTAATTGAGGCATGGAAGAAAGTTAGTATAGGGAATGGGGAGATTCAGTCTATTAGAGGGAAACTATAGTCATGCCAAAAGGGTTGGTGCACTAGAATCAGTCGAAGTATTAGCAGTATCAGCAGGGAGTTACACATAAATTGGCTAAATTAAGTCATCTGCAAAATGTGGTTAATGCTCAACACTTGGGACAAATGCAACAACTACAAAATGAAGTAGAGACCTCACTGGCAAAAAGGGACTTGAAGTGGAGGGAAAGAGCAAAACAACACTGGTTCAAACAGGGAGACAGAAACACTCATTTTTTTCACTTGCAGGTTAGCCAAAGAAGGAAGACAAATTCTATCCAAAGGATTGAAGACTCACAAGGAAGGAGTGTAACTGAGCAGGAAGCAATTGGTGACACTTTTACTGGTTTTTTCTCAAACCTTTTTGCTTCCTCTAGCCCTATTAATATTGAGGAATGTCTGGTTGGTCTAGATACTAAATTGAATTTGGAGATGAAAAGCTGGCTCATGTCCCCTTTTACTCAGGAGGATATCAAAGCAACTGTTTTTCAAATGAACCCATTGGGTTCCCCTGGCCCCAATGGGTTCCCAGCCCAGTTCTATCAAAAGTATTGGGAGTTGGTAGGGGAGGTTGTTTGTAAGTTTGCCCTTCAAATCCTAAAACATGGTGGAAATTTATATGAGGTTAATGACACTTTCATCTCCCTTATTCCTAAAGTAAAGAATCCACAGACAGTAGGTGACTATAGACCCATCAGTCTGTGCAATGTATTATATAAAATTGTCTCAAAAAACCTTGCTAAAAGACTGAAACCATCCTTCCCAAGCTCATTTGTTGAACCAGAGTGCTTTTCTACCTCGTAAGCTAATCACAGATAACACACTGGCTGCTTATGAGGTACTGCACTCCATGAACATGAGGATGAAAGGTAAAAAATAAAAGGGTTCATGGCTCTTAAACTTCACATGAGCAAGGCTTATGATAAAGTTGAATTATAATAGCTTGCTAAAAATTCAAAAGTGGAATTTCTATTGGCTTTAGGAATCTCGTGAAAACTTATGAAGTTTTCACGAATCGACCTATCGCATAGGTTTTAGTCTTTCAACATAGTTTGTGTTATCACTATCTATGGTGACAAAAGTGTGATTCTAATTATTTGAGGTAGTTATAAGTGTCAGAATGCATTATGGCCTGCACCATTAGACTCAGTTGATTATTTTGGATTTTATAGCGCAATACGTCTATTTTCATATTTTCAAACAAAATGCGTCTTTGAAAGTATGAAATTTTTTTTAGGGGCACTTTGGGTTGAATTTCAGTAAACAATTTTCACTGTAGGTTAATATGAGTCTTTAAGAATTTTTAATACGAAGTTTATGATTCACTTTTTCAGAGTGAATAGTAACCTCGTTATGTGCACCAATTGCAGTGTTTCAAAATCACTGTGTTGAATGTCCAAATTATATTAGAGTGGTTTTATTTAGACACTTGGCAGGATCTTAGCCACACATTGTGAATAAGACACTTGGCACCATGATAAACGTTTGATGGATTTGAAGGAATCAAGGTATGAGAGATCTTGCCACCTATGCAAAAACCCTATTCTATCCGACCAATCAAATTGTGCCAAACCAAAGAGGATTTTCACCCTAGTGAAATCCTATATGGTTGGAGTTTAACTATGAGCCCAAAAGTTTGATTGCAACCAAAATCTTAAATGATTTTATCCAAACCATAAGATTGACCTCAAATACCTAAAAGAATCAATTTCTAACATTATGTTTAATCGATTGATTAAATTACTTCCACATGCTATTAATTATTCAAATTTATATTAGAACAACATTTTTTAACCTTGTTAACCTTGAAAAATTAATTGGGCCAAGATATATTGGATTTGGGCTTGGTAGCAACCCAAATTATCTTAAAACCTCAAAATTTAGGCCCATTAAAGCCCACGAATTTAGTCACATTGACATTGCTTCTTAGCTAAGTTTTACACTTCCACTTGGCTGAATAGATCTTTCCAAAAGAGGGCCTAGAAGGTTTTGAATAAAAAATCTAAAGGGCCACTTCACTCTTTCATTTTTACACTCCACCTTGAGAAAACATCTTGGACTGATTTTTATTTATTGTAATGGCAAGAAAAGACCAAAACTCAAGCTTTGTTTTAGTTCTATCACTTTCCATAACTTGTGTAAGAGACTCTCCAGTCCACTTCCCACAAAAAAGCAGCCCTCCTTTACACTTTTCCCTGATAGAACACAAAAGACTCTCTCAGATAGTTTTTCTGGTCTCTGTTGAAAGCCTTATATGAAGCTTTGTAAGTGTTTTCTCACAAATTTTCCTTCATTAAAGTTGTTCCCCTTTTAGTCTAGTTTATGTGGATATCTTATCTGTTCTATTTGGAGATCATTTGATTGATGCAAAGTTGTTCAAACTCCAGAAAGGTTAATCTGGGTGATAAACTAGTGGGTGTGTTGTAGTTTGGAGTTTTTGACCAATCTAATAGATAGATTTTGGTTCAAAATTTTTATGGAGTACTGTTAACACATGTATATTATTATTTTTTTAAGAATTTGTTGCATGATTAAAATTTTTGGTGAAATATTTTCTTAGATCTAAAAACTTAGAAACTAGAAGAGGAAAAATAGTTTCTATTTTGAGAAAGTTTAAATCTTGGTTTAATCCTAATCCAATGGCTTTGATATTTTTATGTTATTTTGAATATATTTGATGTTAGTTTCGAAGCTATAAAATTTTATGCAAGGTGATTTTATGTTTTGATTGATTTTTAACCATGTGATCTTGAGTTTGAAGCTTGAATCTATTATAGGACACCTTTCTAAATCATGTGATGTTTTTATTTAAATATCATAACTTTATAAGTCATAGATCAAGAGGTTGATCAAAACAAGTTAGAAACAAAAATCTGTTTTGAACTTGGAAGAAAAATCATAATTTCGGCCCCTATAGAGTTTTAATGATTGTGTTGAGTTTTAAATTATTATAAATAGATATTTGAGTTTAGGACAAAATTTACATGAGGTATGTAAATTTTGGTGATTTTTAAAATTAGGATGCAAAATCCTTAAATTAGGGGTAAAATAGTCATTGTCCCACATATAGATGGTAAAATAGTACTTTTACTCTAAGTTGACTTTTTTCCATATTTCTAATTATTAGTAATTAAGGTCTAACTTTTAGAAATCATTACTTTTAGTTCCTCATGATCACGCTTGAGTTTTGTCAAGAAAATGCAAAGACCGAGATAAGTTAGCGCTTAACTTACTAGCAATTTAATGTGTATGAGTAATAAGTAAAGGGACTATAGTGTATATATGTATATTATAATATGTGTCATGCCAAGTCATTACATATTTATCTGTTACACATAATTTATTCTGTCATGAGTTATTCATCTGTTACACAAGATATTCTGTCATGTATTGCTATACATTGCAAGTATGTCATGTTAAGTATTTCATATGTTACATGTATGTCATGTCATGTAATATTCATTGTTGCAAGTATGCCATGTTAAGTATGTTGTCTGTTGTATGTTATACCATGTTATGAAATATTTTCTGTTACATATTATGCCATGTTACGAAATGTTTCTATTTTGAGTAGGTCATATATTTTTAGTTACGTTCAAGTTATGTTGTGTTACATCAGGGCTTCTGTCCTGTCCTAGTGAAACTCATTTGTTCACGCTGGAGTATTAATAAGGTGTGAAATTCCATGAGTTGATGAAATACAGCCAATGAGTAGTGGGCAGGGCCTAACTAGATGTTCGCAGGAGCGCGCTAGGCCCTAAAGCGGATGGAGCCACATTTCAGCTGGTGCAGATACCAGACAGATTTCAGTTCTCATGGGGGCCATCATGAGTATGGCACACGAGGTACGGGGACCACATAGAGTGTGTCACATACGGTTGGTGCAGATACTAGCCATAACGCACTCACAGCTGGTGCAAATACTTGTGATGTGATACAGTAATCAGTAGGGACACATGGGTCTAGGAAACCCATGTAGTAACCAAAAAGATAAGTTTAAGCAGATAAAGAAAAAGATTTCATGTTAAGTCAAGTCTCAGATCAAGTTCATGTCAAGTGAAGTCTTAGTTGAAGTTTAGGTTAGTTTAAGCAAGTCAAGTTTAGTTCACGCTTTAGTTTAAGTTATGTCAGTTATGTTATATGGTTTCTCAAGTTATGCCATAATTATTGATGATTTTAATTATGCATTCATGCTTTTACTACCATGCATGCATCATTAACCTGTGTAAAGGTTTTCTGTTAACTTACTAAGATTTGTAATCAAATATCACTATGGTAGTCCCACTACCATTCCCACCCAAATGGTAGATCTTATCACAGGACCCATAGAAGAACCGGGATTCGACCAACTGGACAAGGTCGACTGAGCAACGGTGCGGCATCAATGTTACTACCTGTACTATGGAGTTGCATCTCTACTACTCTTTTGATCATAGCCATTTTGAACTAGCGTTATGATCTCAGCTATTTAATATGTCCTTATGTATGAAGAATGTTTTAAGTATTTGAGATATTTTAGTTTTGTGCATAGTATTGCTAAGGAAAAAAAAAATTATCCGTTGTGAATATTGCATAATGCTAGATGCATGTTAGGAACATTGCATCTTATATATCATGAACAAAGGCAGGTAACCTTGTGTTGCATGTCTCGATGCTTCAAATGTCCATCCGATCCCAAGCGGAATTTGGGGGCATCACACAAATGGGGTTTTGTGGCTGCAGTTATGTCCAAGATGGAGTTCCCTCAGCATTGGATTAACACCATGCAGAATTGCCTTAGCTCAGTGTCTTATTCCATCCTTGTTAATGGTGAAGCTCAGCAGAAGTTTAGGCCTTCAAGGGGTCTTAGACAAGGGGACCCTATATCCCCATATATCTTCATTCTATGTGCTGAAATCATGACTTCCCTACTAAATAGAGCTGAAAGTAATAGGGCCTTGACACCTGTTCAAATTGGGAGAGGTCCAATCACAGTGAGCCACCTTTTCTTTGCAGATGATAGCCTTATGTTTTGCCAAGCTAGCACTGAGGAGCTTAATTGTGTGCTTAATATCCTTAATCTATATGAGAGTGCCATGGGACAGGTTGTGAACAAAGAAAAATCCTCAATCTTTTTTAGCAAGAATACCAAGCATGAGACCAAACAAGAGGTCTTGCATTTAATAAGATTGAAATCCTTTGGGGCATTTGAAAAATACTTGGGGTTGCTTGCATCGGTGGGAAGAGCAAAAGTTTCAGCCTTCCATTCCCTTGTGGACAGAACATGGACTCGAGTAGCTAATTGGAAGACAAAGTACTTATTTGCAGCAGGGAAAGAAACCCTTCTTAAAGTTGTGCTCCAAGCCATCCCTATTTATGCCATGGGGATGTTTCTACTTCCTGCTTCCATCACCAGGAAACTGAACCAACTGCTTAAAAAATTTCGGTGGGGGTACAATGAAGATACTCCTAAAATATAGTGGGTTAGTTGGGACAAACTTAGCACCAACAAAGAGTCTGGAGGCCTTGGTTTCAGGGACTTTAGAAGGTACAACCTAGCCTTACTATCGAGACAAGGGTGGAGGATGCTACAGCATCCAACCTCTTTGGTGTCCATGGTTCTTAAAGAGAAGTAATCAGCCAGGTGGGGCTGCTAGAGTCAAGACTAGGACTAGGACCTTCCTTTGAGTGGAGAGGCATACAAGCAGGTCTAAACTTACTAAGGAATGGACTCATCTGGAGGATTTGTAATTGAATCAAGGTGATCATCTGGGAAGATAGTTGGATTCCAGGTCTTCAGTCAAGCAAGGTAATATCCACTCATGATGTAGATTGTTGGTGTGAGAAAGTCAGTGACCTCATAGACCCTCAACAAAAAAAAATGGAAGGAACCTCTTCTAGTGGAACTTTTTTCTCACCAGGAAATAGAAGCCATAAAAGCTATACCGATTAGCTTGGGTGGGAGGGATGATGTGTTGGTCTAGCCTTGGACCAATAATAGGCTATTTACTATAAAAAGCTGCTACCACCTCAGCAGAGACATAGATAGATCTCAGGAACGGGAAACCTCTGAATCAGCTAGAGAAAAACTGATATGGAAGAATCTGTGGAAGTTGGATATACCTCCTACAACAAAGATGTTCATATGGAGAGCTTGTAGTGAGGCTCTCCTAACTCTTGCTAATCTGCATAGGAGGAAGGTAGTAGATAACAACTCGTGGCCCATGTGTAAGCAGTGGCCTAAAACCTCTGGACACGTTCTATGGGGATGTGTAGCAGCTCAGGATTTTTGGAGTCAAGCTGGTAAGAGAGTGCAAAAAATGAATTTCTACGGTGACTTATTTTTTGACATTTGGGCAGCTCAAGTGGACCATTTTGACACATCAGAACTCAAAGAGGTAGCCACCTCTTGAGAGGCATATGGGCAAGGAGGAATGAATTTGTCCAAGACAAGGTACTCAAACACCCTACAAGGCTCTACCAACAGGCGAAGACTGAACTATTATCATTCAAAGAGGCACTGAAAGATTCAAGGGAGATCACTATCATACCCCTACTGTGAAGCCAAAATGGTCTAAATCTGCTGTGGATTATTTCAAGGTTAATTGGGATGCTGCTTTGAGGATTGGTGAGGGGAAGATAGGCATTGGGGTAATAATTCGAGATCACCAAGGTCAAGTCATAGGCAACCTTAGTGCTAAAAGACTCCTCAGAGGTACCCCCTTCAATGCAGAGGCTTACAGCCTACTGCTATTAGCTGTATTTTGCAAGGAGTTAGGCCTATCCCGGGTCTGTCTTGTAGGGGATTCCAAACAAGTGGTTGATAGACTACAAACTAGCACCCCTAACTTGACTATAGGAGGTTGCATCATAGAAGATTCTCACAATGTTTTGGATTCATGCACCACTAGGATAGCCACACATGTCAATCGGGAAGCCAACATGGCAGCTCACCTTCTGGCTAAAGCTGGACTGGAAGGTAGGGAGGATCTCTATGATATTGAATAATGTCCAAGTTGTATTTTGCCAATTGTGACTAAAGAGATGTTATAAGCCTCAAGCATTAGGCCTTTTGGTTTATTCACATTATTGTAAATGCTTTCTTATTCTAATGACATCAAATTTCTCTTTCACAAAAAAAAAAAAAGAAAGTATCAGATCTAATTTTATATATAGTTATATATTTTTAATTTTTAATCTCTTTTTATTTGACATAAATGTATTACACGATAGAAATGTTGGCCCCCTCTCAGAAAATTGATGGTTCCGCCACCGCAAGTAGTGATATGGCTTGATCTTCTCCAAACAACCTAAATTCTCTATCTTGAGAGTAGAATGAGAGTGTGGCTTATAGCATTAATACTCTCTTCTCTTTTTTTAACAAAAATGGTAGGATACTTAAGAAAGTACTCTAAAATTGATAAAAACACGGCGATAATAAATATAAAAAGTACATAATGGGTTTTTGTGGATCATTCACTTTTTAATTTATGGCTTGTTCGAATATTTATTGCTTGTGTCGATTGTTAGTGGTTGGATATATGTACGTATCTATGTGTGTATATATATATATATATACTAGGAAATGGCCCCAAGTGCGTTAGCCCCGGGGTGCACCTGACATAATGATTTAAATAAATAAAAAAGTGAAAAGGTCAGTAATTTGTTTGAGAAAAGAAAATACAAGGTTAAAGAAAGACAAAAAATCAAGATTAAAAAAAATCTAAGCTTCAGCAAAGTATAAGCATTGGTCTACATCCATATTAGATTATCTATTTACTCTCTATATAATAACAAAATATTATTAATTTAATAATTTTTTTAATTTTTATTTTTATCATGTTTTATAGTTTTACTAATTAAAATATTAATAATAATTATATTCTAATCAAATTAATAATATTCAATATTAATATTAACATTAATTATATTCTAATTAATTTTATATATTGAGTGTTTTAAGTATTTTATTTGTTCAATTAACTTAAAGCTAAATTTTACAATGAGAATGCTCTAAAGTATTTCTATTCTAAAGAGTAAAGTCATTTTAATTTTTTTATTTTAAAAAGAATGAAAGAAAAAGAAAGAAAAATGAGTATACTGTCAGAACAAAAAGGACACGAAAAAGAGATCTCTATTCATGTGCGCCGCGGGGCTATTGATGGCCTTTTGGTAAAACATGATCCTTCATTAAATTCTACAAGGGAGCTACACGTTAAATGGTCAAGGGTCTTAAGGACTTTTTGGTAAAACAAGACTTAAAGAAAAAACAACAAAAGTTACTATTCATAGTTGGATAGCCACTTATTATAATAGAATAGATATTAGTAATGTTACATACATTTTTGAAGTGCGCAAATGCCATGCAGTCATTTTGAAAAAAAGTGGGATCCACTATTAAAAAATTAAATTTTTTTCATGTGAGTTCCGTATTTATTTACTTTTTTTCAAAGTGATTGCATGACGTTTGCGTATCCACAACTGCAACTTATGTGATTTATGTATGTTAATGAGATTAATATATAAAAGCTATAAATCACAAGTCCTTACAACTTATAAAATCGCAAGTAATTCGTAGTTAGTGATAAAAGTACTAGCGACTTCTAATTGACATGTTATTGTACTTGGAGTATACTGAAGTGGACTACAATGATTTATAATTCACTCTTACTAATAGTACTGGATTCTAATCCTGAGATGGTTGTGAACTCAAATGTGAGATCTTTTTTTTTTTTTTTTTTAAATGGAAATAGACTTCATTTCATTCAATGAAAACGAAGTTACAGTTGTGACTAATCAATACAGGAAAAAAACTCAGATTACCAGCCAACCTAGTCATCTATCAGGGGCTCCTTCGCCCTCAAATTTTGTTGTGACGGACATTGTCCTAATGTAACGCCCGTCCTTGGGGTGGACCTTTTTGAAAATTATTTTAGAAAATACAACGGGAGTTACCGTCCAATTTAAAACCTTTTACAGTCCTTCCCAGGGTGCAAGACTCTACGTCCGTCCTGGGCGTACTGCCCATTTAGTTTCCTGTGGGGGGAGGGGCACACATAAAAACTAAAATGAGTCGAATACTCAGTAAACATTACTTCATAGCGTTAAAATATAGCAACATAAGTTTTCATTCATGCATTCATCATTCCATACATACTATGCGTACATGCATACATGCTTTCGTTAAAAACATCAGTGGACGGGGGCTTTTCTTTAAACATGCTTTTCTTTTCTTTAAAACATTCCACCGTCACTGCCTTCATTTCTTAAAGAATGCCGTGCATTCTTACATACAGTTACTTTTCTTTTCTTTTCTCTTTCATAGGCCGATGGACGTCGTTACGCCCCGCGTGCTGGGGTTAGCGGCCTTTTGGACCGATGGATTCGCCCGTGGCCACGGGTTGGAATCCCTTTCCGTCAGGGTGCAGCACTGGGTGCACTACCAGATACTATTGCCCGGCATTGCAATCTACCCGTTCATTCTTTGGGTACCCCTTTCCATTCATTTCATGTGGCCGTTACGTAGTTTCATACATTCATTTCATGTCAGTTCTAAAGAGCTAAGGCTTTCATTTCATTTCATTTCGGCTCTCTTTCTTTGAGCTGAAATGTGATCATCATCTTTTCATTTCATTTAACAGTTCTTTCATGGAAAAACATCTTTTAAAAGCATGGGTTTAAACATCATCTTTTCATGGCATCATTAAAAGCATCAGTTCGTAAGGACATTTAAAACATCAGTTCTCAGGGACATTTTAAAACACTTTCTTCGAGTCTCTTAAAGCATTGGTCTGAAGCTTGAGGCACGGCCCTCGAAGCTTCCTTTCTTTTCTTTAGAAGATACGTACAATAGGTACATCGTTTAGTCATCCATTCACATGCATACAATTAATACTTTTGGATGCGTAAAAAGGGGCTGTCATGGAGGGGCCGTACATACGTATACTTTTCAATACT
Source organism: Pterocarya stenoptera (assembly GCA_003123785.1). Classification (NCBI taxonomy): domain Eukaryota; kingdom Viridiplantae; phylum Streptophyta; class Magnoliopsida; order Fagales; family Juglandaceae; genus Pterocarya; species Pterocarya stenoptera. The sequence goes on from QEOT01001570.1 coordinate 50,860, forward strand.
TATCATGCTTTTCTTTAAAAACATCTTTCGTGTCCTTTCTTAAAGCGTCTTTCATGGGAAAACAGTTCAACTTTCTTTTTCTCATACTTTAGAAAATACTCTAGAAGAGCATGAATGTAACACTTACCTGGACTCCATGCTACTTTCATACCATGCAGTCCATTCATGCGCGTGTCAGATGGCAACCTACATGCATACAAAACCTTACGTTATTCTCTATCTAGTGCATAAATAGCTGAACTAGAAATAGAGCTATCCTTTATTTAGAACACTCTCCTTCTATCCCGTACTCTTTCACGTTCCTTACTACGATAAAACCCTTGGAGACCCATTACGTTCTCTACTTCTTTCAACCTTACGTTCTACCACGAGTGCTTACTCGCTAAGGCGAATCCATGATTCCCCTTAGGATTAAGACACTAGGACCTCTGTCTCATTCTTCTCATTTACCACTTTTCGATGCATGACTTAGACTAACTAAGTCATGTATCCCATTCTTAAACAGTACCCTCATTATTACTCTCATGTATCTTAGCTCACTCTACTTCTCATGACCATCCATCTACACTACACGGCTCCAAGCCACTCTGAGGCTCGAGCACCGTGTAACCATGCTTAGGACAGATTACCCATTACATATGGTGAATCTGTCCGGCACGTGCGTCTAACCAGATTACACACGTACCTTACTCCTTTATCCCTTAAGACCATCATTTAATACATTGGTCACGGACTCGTATGGCGAACGCCATACTCTGTTACCAACCTTCTCATACCTGGCTAGCACGACTCTTCATGCTAGCCGTACCTCATGACAATTCATCCCAACACTTAGCCCGAGGGAACTCTGTCCATGAACACACCTTACGTCATGCCACATAGCTCGAGACTAAATCCCAAGCTATGCCGTGTGATTGAGTTGCATTATTGCATATTTTATCTATTTAAAACCAATAATTTTTAATTATTTTATTATTTTATCATTGGTTTTAGATGGATAAATTGATTAAGAGGCATAAATCCAAGTTGTGAATTAAATTGATTAAAAGCATAGTTTATGCTTGATTTTATAACTTGTGATTTATTTGGGCAATAAATTCTTCACATGCACAACACACTCTTAATATTTTATTTTTCATCTCTTGTTTAATTTTATTTTAGTTTATTT
>QEOT01001571.1:20376-34776 GCA_003123785.1 Pterocarya stenoptera
TCAAAGTTGGTGATTGGGTTAGACCTCAAGGTATCGCTAATGAAGGGAGTTTTTCGGTTTGGGAAAAATGGGAAGTTAAGTCCGAGATAGTAGGACCCTAAAAGACACTAGAAAGAGTAAGAGCAGTCGCTTATAGACTGAATCTTCCCACTGAATTCCAAGGAATTCACAACATCTTCCACATATCTTCACTCAATAAGAGCTTCAAAAAATAGATACCAATAGTTGTAGATACGGGGGATATTTCGCTTCAACCCAACCTAACTTATGAAGAAATTCATGTTCATATCACAGATTGGAAGGATAAGGAACTTTGGAATTGGAAAATTCCTTTAGTTAAGGTTTTGTGGCGAAGTCACGATGTTGAAGAAGCTACTTTGGAGAAAGAAGTAGAGATGAGAAACAAATACCCCTATTTGTTTGGCTTGTGACTTGCGTGGCTTCATACCACATCATGGCATTCGTATCCATTAATGCATGCATGGAATCCATTTCATTTTGTCCTATGACCCACATCTCTCTCATCGTTTATAGCTACACTATGGCTGGAAACGGTAGAGTTGCCTGACGGACATATATGACCCCCAGTCGACTCCGGAGGATTAGAGTTGAGCAACGACATAGACAACTAGACCACATGATTGATACCTTATGGACTCGGCAGGAAAGGTTAGAGTACCATAGCACTCACATCCTTAACGATGATAGGAGAGGTAACATCCTTATTTGGAGAGCCCTGCCACATGAAGAGCCCTAGCCATATGACCCCATTAGGTGGATAGGAGAGACTAAGGCTCGATGGCTTAGATGCCATATTAGATCGATTCCTCTAGCTACACCAGATCAGCCTGAGTTGAGCCAAGCAGCATTAGGTTGAGCAGGAGTCACTATATCCTGACCCTTTTTCCCTCAACACATCATATTTTTCTGACTCCTCATTGAGTCACTATAAGCAAGCGTTAAACTTGAGTTGTTTAGTGAGAAATCCAATTAGTGATTCACTTAAGGCCTTTAAACCTTTAGAATTTTATGAGCCAAGACTTAGAAGCCTTGAATCAAACCTAATAAGAGTTTAAGTCTATGTGGACTAGCCTTAGAAAGGCTTGGCCCAAGTGTGAGGAAGGCATCAGGCCTTTTGGGCCTAACTTGGTGTTAACATTGACCCATGGCCCATTTATGATAAGACAAGCCTTCAAAGCCCCATTCTTATGGATCTTGAGGCCTCTCATGACCTCTTAAAATCTGGACCCAAATNCAAGCCTTCAAAGCCCCATTCTTATGGATCTTGAGGCCTCTCATGACCTCTTAAAATCTGGACCCAAATCCTTCCATCAACCCACTTCCAAAGCCCACGAATCATGCAACTCACTCTCATTGCCTTTTAAGCCCAACAAGGCCCAAAGCCTTGTCTTGCATTTTCACACTTCTGTTTGAAGTTCACATACACCATACCATTATTTTTCTTAAGCCCATATTTTGGTCCATGCCCCTAAATACTTCTTTGGATGCAAAATTAAGTTTTGAACTTGGGTTAAGAGCATTGATCAACCTATACATGATTAGTGATCTCTAAAACTATGTTTTAAGCTCAGTTTTCTTTTTAATTATTTCTCACCTTTTTTATCTAAATTTTTCTTGTTTTATTATTCAACTTCATCATTCTTAAATCATATTAAAACTCTAGATAAATCTCCACACATGTCATTAAGAGCAAAGACATGTCATTGCCCAAAACGATCAATCGACTCACATATGCATCTTAATGTGCATTGCACAAAATCAGTCCCCACAGCCCATGCCAATTCCATCTTATTTTTAGTTCCAATCTCACCAATCACACCTCAACTCATCCCTTTAGAACTAAACCAAGCTTTAGACAAAATGGCTTCAAGGAACTAAGCCAAATCAGCCAACCGATTCCATTGGAGGCCTAGTTGAAGCCAAATCGAATGGCTTGTGTTTGGTTGCACTTGTGCACATGGCTGAGCCACCACCACACACCACCTCCCTTTCTCACCAATCCCCAATGAACCCTCAAAGCACTCATGAACTAGTTTGTCATTTTATTCCCCAAAGAGGCCAAAAACTGATTGGCAAAGGATGAAGGTTGCGCATGCCACGGCTGAACCATCCTCACTTTGTCTCTCTTCCATTTCCTGCTTATATTTGATCACTTGGTAGCCAACCAAGCATCACTCCTTCACCTGAAAAACCATCAAACTGTAGACTTTTGACCTGCAAAACAAATCCAAGAAGATGAGACAAGGTACCAGTAAACATTGCCCAGTTCCAATCTCACCAATCACACAACTAGCTTGGTGGCACTCATTATCCACCGCCCACTTCACCTAATCACCATGAACCATGGCCGGCATCCCCTCTCCCTGCTTGGGCACTATAAAAACTCCCTCCACTCCCTCACTTCCTCCACACCTATTCTCCCAGCTCCTCTTGAGTTCTTGAGAGTCCTTCTCCCTTTAGTATGCAAGAGAATGTAAACCGAGTGATCTTAAGTGTCTTCGGAAGTTTGTTCAGAGTTCTTGTGTTGAGAGCTTTAGAGGGCAACAAAATTGTAAGTTTTCTTGCCCTAGATCTTAGTTTGCATATTATGTGGTGCTTTTAAGTGTTGAATTAATTTTTGGTTGAGTTTAGAAAAGGTTATCATGCTTAATTCAAAACCGAGTTCATTAAGGATGGATTAAGTGTTTAAATAGCTTTAAGTGGTAATTTTAGCTATGGCATGTCTTAGCATATTTTTATATGATTTATTAATTTTTTAGAATGATCATTGGAGGTTTGATTTTGAGATTAGAAGCATGCCATAATAGGTTTTAATTATATCTTGTGTTGATCATCAATGCATGCACGGTTTGATTAATTCATGCTTAACTTATGGAGTTTTGATTTATTTCACCTAGGTTCGAGATATGGGCATTTAGAAAACCTTTGATTGGAATAAGAAGAAAATGCATGTTTTGATTTTAGTTTTTATAACTTTTCTTGATGAAAAAAGACTAAGAGATATCATGCATACTTAAGGAATAGTTTAATCAAGATTAAGGTTTTTAGCCATGATTAAGTGTTGGGATAAGGTAGGTTAACTTCTAAGACAATGTCGAGAGATGGGGGTAAATGTTGTGTGAGGAGGTTATGGAATTTTGGCACATGCATACTCTGTAATCTCCCATTTTCTCGTCATGAAATAATAAATGTTTCGCATTATGTTTACAACTATTTTTACTTCATGTTTTATGAGATTTGAATGCATTTGTTTTTTGTGTTATCTATGTGTGAGTAATTGTATCTCTGTGTGAGTAACTTAGTCTCTAATGCACATTTAGCAAAGCATCCACAAAGGTAGGGGACCTATGCATTTCAGTTTGAGCAAGGATGAGACCTTATTGTATAAAGGATGGAAAGTAGTTCCAGCTAATTCAAAAATGTGAGAACAAATACTAGAAAAAGCTCATTCCTCGCCATACTCAATACATCCTGGAGGTACGAAGATGTACCGAGATCTTAGGAAAGGATTCGGGGGGAAGGAATGAAGCGGGACATCGCCAACTTCATAGAGAGATGTGCTACGTGTCGAAGAGTGAAAGCTGAGCATAAAAGACTAGTCAGGGATTTATAGCCCTTGCCTATTCCAGAGCGAAAGTGGGAAGACATCGTCTTGGACTTTGTGGTAAGGTTACCTTGAACTCCCAATGGTAAAGACACCATATGGGTAATCGTGGATAGGTTGAACAAGAGTGCCCACTTTTTACCAGTCACCTCTACGGACACACTAAGCAAGCTCACTCATTTGTACATACAAGAGATAGTTAGGTTACACGAAGTATGTAAGACTATAGTTTTGGACCGAGACCCAAGATTTACATTTCATTTCTGGAAGAGTTTACAGGTGGTGATGGGCATTAAGCTGAAATTCAGTTGTGCTTACCATCCCCAGACCAAGGGATAGTTGGAGAGGACCATTCAACCATTTGAGGACATGCTGAGGGCATGTGTATTGGATTTTAAGGGACCTTTGGAGAACCACATCCCACTCACTGAGTTTAAATACAATAATAGTTACTAGTCCTTTGATCAAGGAGATTGGGTGTAACTCAAGGTATCAACTATGAAGGGAGTTAAAAGATTTGGGCTAAAGGGGAAATTAAGCCCAAGGTATGTTGGACCGTACCAAGTAATGGAAAGAGTAGGCCTAGTAGCATATCGAGTTGCATTACCAATGGAATAGGAAGAGATTCACAATGTTTTCCCCATTTTCTCGTTAAGGAAAAGTTTCAAGAATCTGCAACCCCGAATAATTAGTTCGAATCTAGTTCCCCTGAAACTGAATCTTACTTACATAGAAAGACCAATACGAATCGTAAACTGGAAGGGGTAGAGATTGCAAGCTAAGGTCATACCCTTAGTAAAGTTACAGTGGGGAGAGGTAGGAAACGAAGAGTTTACTTCAGAAAGTGAGCAGTCACGTGGAAATAGTTCCCATATTTATTCAAGTCTTAATGATTGCGTTGTAATGCTCGAGGTTAGGGTAAGTCAATCAAATCGAATGCAAGAGTAAGGCTACAAGTAAGCCTTTAGTTTACCCCTTCGAACAATAACACTTAGAGCCCTTGGAACCATAACCATGGTGCGAGAGAAAATAACCACACGAAGGGCAGCCATACCTCCTAAGATAATGCAATGATTCTTGGAGGAACGATGAGAGGCTGTGAGATTGGAAGTCGAATGCTGACAAGCTGAGGAGGAATGTCATCGAGACGAAGAGAGTTCTCATAGGGCAAAAGCCCTAATAACAAAGATGTTGGACCATGATGGTACAGCTAGGGCACCCTAAGGTGAGAAACAAGCAGTGTCGGACCATGACAAGCAAAAGAAAATGACAAGGGTGAGGATTCACCAACATCCTATAATTCCAAACCTAGTGGAGGAGTGAGAATACTAGAGAGCACAACCAGCAAGCAACCCAGACAGAGGAGACATGAGGAGTCATCTCAAGTCTCAATTTCAGATGGTGAAGGTTAGTCTGTAGATCCAGAAGAGGGCAAGCCCCCCTTCAATCAAAGGCAACCGAAGGCATCGACAGATCCCCTACCTAGATCTTCTCCCTTGGAAAGCCAGATCAAGGGAGAACCCTCACCAAATTTCAAGGACAAACCAATCAGGTGTGAGTGGAAGGACAAGACAAAAAGTCACTCCATTGGTTGGGTGAAAATAGTCATGGGTGCTGCAGAGTGCAACTAGTCTCACAAATGGGCCAACGACACTATAACAGATGGATCCTCAAATTAGGGCATAAAATAGTTTTAGTCTATTTATTTAATTTTAATATTATCATAATTACTTTAATTCAGATTATTATTATTCTTAGGTATAAATGTAGTTAAATTATCAATTTAGATTCTTCCTCATCTTTAAATCATCATTGATTGAGATCTCCTACACAATCTCAGTCACTTTGAATTTGAATTCAATTTTAAATGAACTACCAACTTCAATAGTGTTGTGAGGTAAGTAGCTTGATCATAAATTAGGATTAGCATACTTTAGCTAGTTATATATATTATTTTTAAAGCTAGTTCTTTGGAAACCAGTGTTTATATACCAAGCATGTTGTGATATTTGCAAGCATGTCATTCATCTTGTTTCATTATGCATATTATAATTATATATCTATTATGCATCTCACATTGCATAAAACACGTAAACTTTCTTATGATCAAGTATAAGATAAGATCAAACCAGTTAATAAAATGGTCATTTAGATGCATGATACCAATGCGATTTATGAGTGGATGTGCAAGCCACGGATCTGAGCGTGGTCCACCATAGTATGCTAGAATAATATTAGCGACTCCCCTTGCAGCCTCGGGATATAAGGTCGGTGCACAACCTTGCACACAGGGTTAACTGTGTAGGTCAGTTTGATAAGTAAGATAAGTCATGCATGGTATAAGCATACGTATAAATGATCATGATTTTAAGTTCTCAGCATGAAAACTTTTATGAAAAACCTAATTTTAAGTATATTTACGTTATGATGGGTTTCTTACAAAGGAGAAAAACAAGCTTAAGGCGAGCTACGGTCAAGGATAAGACCATTGCCGACGTACAAGCTTTCTGGAATAACACGAAAACGCTCAAAAGGTGACAATGTCGTATGCAAATGCCCACACTCCATATGAAGAGTCACATCCAAAGTGAGTCTACAAAAAAGATTACGACTCGACAGATCATATCATTTGAACCCAGAAGGTATGGCCTAACGCCACATGGGAGACCTATACTCGAAGAGAGATTAGTAATTGGACATAAGGCAGGTCATAAGGATGAGCAAACCATGCCCAATCAGTCTGTCTCTATCATATGGCAGTAAGACGATAGAGACTAGAGGACTCCTATTTGAGCAAGTCTAGAGTCAAAAGGACACCTAACAATCCCATTCTATAAAAGGCTTAAGGTAAAAGCCAAAATCTCACTTTTGAGATCGTAAACGCCTGAGAAACCTTGGAGTCGGATCCTTCGAAGAAAGCAAGTGATTTCAAAGGAGCAAAAGGTGCTCAAATAGAAGTCCTCTAGTCTCTATCATCCTACTACAGGATGACAAAGATAGACTGGCAAAGGGCATGGTTCACTCGTCCTTATAGCCTGCCTCCCATCCAATCCTCAATCTCTCTTCAAGTGAAGGTCCCCCAAGTGGCATTGGACCATACCTTCTGCGTTCGGACGATATGATCTGCCAAGTTGTAATCTTTTCTACAAGCCCACACCGGATGTGACTCTTCAAGCGTAAGATATTGCCACCTTCTAAGTGTTTCCATGTAATCTTGGAAAGCTCGATTAAAGACCCGAGGGCTTATGCTATGACACTGCCAAGCTGTGGAACCTCGTCCTCAATAAAAGACCTGCAAGGATACATGGTGCCAAGGGTGCCAACCAGACGGCAACACCCAAGGTTCAAGTAGGGTTAGGTGTGCAATGTTCACTAGGAATTGCACGTGTAAGGAAATACACATTTGATTTGCAAGGAAAAAGTAAAGGTATAGCCTGAAAGCTAAACATTATAGTACCATAAGTCTACAAACCATATATACGCACAATATCATCAAGTCACTTCATTCCTTAAATAATCATATACATGTCCAGCTGTTTTGATTCATACACCCAAAATAAGGTCAACTGAACATATAGGGTCGCTTGATTAATAACTATAAATATATCTCCCATAAGTGGACAGGTTCTACAACAGAAACAAGCCTACATGCCTATTGCTCATGCTAGGTTGGCTCTTCCTCCTTGGGTATCATTGCTAAATCTACTTCTACATCAAAAGTCTATGTTTATGAAACAGAAACCATAGGCAAGTTAGGCCACTATGACAAAACCGCAAATGAGAAACAATGCCCGTGAATTTGTGATGAACAGTTTCATGTAATGAAATGGGTGAACGCATGTATTAGGGCCTGGCGAGGAATCACCCTCTCAATAAAGCAAATTTATATAAGCATGGTGAGAAATCGGCCTCTGAAGAATTACCCTATACGCAAAACTCAATGTATATGTTTGTGTGTGTGTCGCTGAGGAAAGGGATCACCCTCTTCTCAGGCATGTAAAACTCTTCACACCTATCACATAACCATTCCCAATTATCATAAAGATATTCATCACATACACGTCTATCACCTGATGGGCCAAAAAGAAGAGAACCGCTCCACCTTTTGAAATCAAGGAATCACTCACACCCAAACAACATGGTGCAAGTTGACTCGCATGTCCCCAACATAGGTCAACTCTCGCACAAAAATATACATGTTGCATTGGGAAAACATCTACCCAGCCAACCAACTTGAAGACACCACACATGATACGCCTAGGGGATTCTTCATCCCGTCTATTAGGTGAGGCCAACACGATACCGTCCCACCCTAATCATCATGGGTACACTTTCTCTACCAGTATGAAATCCATGGCGACTCACCGTAAGAATGGTCTGGGGGTTCTCTCAACCCGTCCTTGATGATTTATACATGATACGATTACTCACATAGAGATGGCACCAAAAACAAATGCATTCAAATCTAAGAAAATACTAAGTAAAAATATTTGTAAACATATTGTAAAAACATTTATCATTTCATGATTAGAAAGGGGAAGATTTCAAAGTATGTATATGCCATAATTCCATAACATGTTCACGCAATATTAACCCTCATTCCTTGGCACTGTCTTAGAAGTTAACCTACCTCAATGCCTTACAATTACAGCGGTGCTACGCTGCTCCTTTCTTTCTCCTTTGAAGTCACTTACTTCATTCAAAGAATCCAACTCCAAGGGCTCTTAGTGTTTACAATCTCAAAATTGAGATTTTGGCTTTTACGTAAAGCCTGTTATAGAATGGGATCATAAAGTGTCCTTATAACATCCTTTTGACTCTAGATGTGCTCGAATAGGAGTTTACTAATCTCTATCATCCTAATGCAGGATGAAAAAGACAAACTGGCAAGGCATGGTTTGCTCGGCCTACCTTATGTCCAATCCCCAATCTCTCTTTGAGCGGAGTCCCCCACGTGGCATTGGACCATACATTCTGGGTTCAAGCGATATGATCTACCAAGTCGTAATCTTTTCTGCAGGTTCACTCTGGATGTGACTCTTCAAGCTGAGTATGGGCTTCTGCATACAAAATGCCACCTTCTAAGTGTTTTTGTGTAATCCCGAAAAGGTCATATGTCAGCAAGGGTCTTGTCCTTGACAGTTGCTTGCCTTAACCTCATTTCTCATCTTCGTACGTTGGGCGGCTTTTCTAGCTCACCTACCATAAGGTGGGAAATCTTTTATCACCTTGCACCAGGACGTGTCAGCCAGTCTTTCTACATAGCAACGATCGCCCATATGTTGGACTAGGAGCAATCTGCAGCCCCCGCAACTATTTTTCACCCAATCAATGGAGTGCCTTCTCATCATTTCCTTCCACTCACACTGATTGGTGGCCTGTCTTCTTGCATCAGCGTGGTCCTCACAAGCGTCACTTGGGTGAGCAACAAACAAGGTGACTAAGGAGGTTGCCTCTACACTAGGTGAGCAAAGGACTTGTTGATGATACGTAAGGTAAGCATTGAGCAACAGACAACACAATTCGAATCAAGGGATCCTATGAGATAGCACGAGGAGCTCAGATGGTAGTAGATGACATGCTGAGGCTGATGCCCCAATGATAACATTTCAACAGCTTGCATGGGAAAAGAGTAATATGGACCTGCATGCCATACACCTAAATACAGGAGTAAGGCCTAACACCACGTGGATGATTTCCATAAGAAGGCTAACTCTGCACCTAGTTTTGAAGCAAGATGTTGGGACGTGCGTATCTTGTCCCATCAATCTACTCAATCTCTATCATTCTACAGTCCAGCGTACACATGGACAACCAAGATTCACTATTGCTCTTTCAGCCATTTAGAAGCCAGAACTATAATAACTTTGACTGACAGCACTTCTCGTATATAAGAAATTTCGACAACTGTCTTCATCTCACTTTCAAGATTGCTAAGGTTTTTCAATACACTTTCCTTCTTCGGTCTATTTGAGACTAAGGGTTTGAAGCCTTCATCGACAAGAAGATCAACAACTCCTACCCAGCCTTTAGTATTTATTCACAGTCCAGGTAGGTTCACTCATATGACTATGCTAGTAATGTGGGGTAAATGTATATGGGTATGTTCATTACTTCATATTCTACATCTCACCCCCTTTCTCTCATGAAAGTGCATGTTTTCTCATTATGGTTATTGACTACTTTGATGATATGATTTCAAGTGGTGTGGTTTCAAAGTGTTCAGTACTCATGGGATCAATTCAAGTGATTCCCCATACCATTCCTGGAAGCGCTTGCCACGTGTTTCACTCAAGTAAAGGGATTCCCCATGCTGATTGGGGTGGAGTATTTCTTTACTGTTCCACATGATAACATGGGTATAGAAAATCCCCATGTTGATCAGGTGGGATGATTCCCGTATTGATTTAGTAGATGTATTTCACATATTAACCAAGTAAAGAGATTCTCGGTGTTGAACGGGTGGAGTGACTCCCGGTATCATTTGGTGGAAGTATTTCACGTGTTGACCAAGTAGAGAGATTCGCGTTGAATGGATGGAGTGATTTCCGTATGGTTTTGGTGGATTTATTCCATGTGTTGATCGAGTAGAGAGACTCCCCGCATTGAATGGGTGGAGTGATTCCATGTACATGGTAATGTGTATGATGATTCATAATTATGCTATTTTACTCAAAAAGTGATTCCTCACCATACTTATTATTTATGTGTTTTGTTCAGAGGGTGATTCCTCGCCTTATGCGATATGTGGTTTTAGCCTTCATTTACATGAAACTATGCATTCATATGCATCGCCATTATCTTGTATTGTTAGAGCCATTGTGGGTTTTAACTTACTAAGATTTCGTTAAGTCTCACCATGGTAGTCTCACTACAGTTTCGCTCCTGGAATCGTAGAATGTGATGCAAATATAATTCAAGAGGGTTACCTCAAGGAAAAAGGAGCAGTATAGCCTAAGGAATAGCCATGGAGGCCTATCCCCATTAAATCTATAATTCTTAATAAATTTTAGGATGTTTATTATACTAGGTGACAAACAGTTTATGGTGTTTTATATTTTGATTTGGGCAAAGAACAAATGTTGGCATGTAATTATATTTGGGATGGAGGAAGAGTGACTTATGCATATTTTTACGAATGGACGAGTAATGAACAACTTCTCTAATACTACTAGTGTTAGTCTTCAACTAATACCCCTTACTAATTCTACTACGATTTTGGTACACGCGTGATTGGCATACGAGCACATAGGATTTCCCATCGAAGTTGATCATGAACTATGTATTAGAGACGAAATCCTTAGCTAAAAGCACATAATATGATGAAACTGAGGGCCAACACCCATCGAAGGGAAGAGCAATTCAATATGGGCGATTGGGTGCTTTTGAAACTCCAGTCTAATCGACAGCATTCAGTCTTTCGTCATGCTTTATAGAAATTAGCTATCAATTACTTCGGGCTTTATCAACTTAAAGAAAAAAAATTTAAAAAAAAATAAAAAAAAAAAAAAAAAAAAACAACAACACCAACAAGAAATTATCGATTAGCCCCCCCAGCCACTTCCGAAACTCGTTTTGTTTTTCAGGTGTACTTAGAGTGGATCCACAAGCCATTACAACATATAGACAAGTAAAACGAGGAATTGCAATTTCCTCGTGAAGAATCCACCCGAGAGGATTTCGCTCTACTCCATCAACTATTTCCATATTTAAACCTTGACAAAGAGGTTTCGGTAGGAGAGGGGGGTAATGATGGGCTCAAGGATCGACCAAAAGAAGGCCAATACACATCATGGAGATGGCTTCCAAACTTATGGGACTTCCAAATCAGCAAAATGATGTGGCACAACAGTGCATGAATAGTAGTTGGCACTAGGAGTTATAACAGCAATTATTGTCACACGTGTCTATCGTTATTAGTATTGTATGGACGTGTGTGAGTAGTTATCTATGTACATAATGTGACTGTTGTATGTGTGTGTTAGTAGTAATCGCTAGTATCAAGTTAAAATTGGATGGTAATTGGTATTGGCGCATTTGGGTATTGNTTTTTTTTTTTTTTTTTTTTTTTTTTTTAGAAACAGATTTGTTTGATTAATGAACCGAAGTTATAACTGTGACTTGTCATTAAAGTGTTGTTGTCGTAGTCCTAGGTTTAACATGGGGTAACTTTACTTTAGTCTCGTTTTGTTACACAAATTATCTTATCTCATCTCATCTAATTATTACAACCCTTTTAAACTCTTACACAAAATATAATAAGCAATTCAATCTTTTTAAATTCTAAAATAAAAATAATATTAAAAAGTAATATTCTAATAATATTTTATTTAATTTTCATCTAATCTCATATATATGCCAAAAGGAGCGTAGCAATTTTGGGGAAGGTGATGGGCCAAAAGGAGCGCCCATAAAGATCGAGCTCAGACTTGGACATGAGAGGTTAAGATAGTGAGTTGAAATAAGATGGATTGAAATGGAAGTTGAAATAAAATATTGTTAAAATATTATTATTATTTTATAATTTAAAAAATTAAATTATTTATTATGTTTTATATAAAAATTTAATATTTTCGAGTAATGAAATGCAATAAAATGAAATGAGTCGTGTATCGAAACCGGGCCTTACATGTTTTGCTTTGTTCATCGAGTATACGAAATCCGGCCCGACTCGGAAAACACGAAGCTCAGCTGTCTCTCCTTTGCTCTTGCGCTTATGCTGAAGCAGCCGCACCTCTCGTTCGTTTGGATGATTGGTGCCTTCGTCCCGCCATTGCTGGACTGGAGTGTTGCACAGAAAGGCCGACGGACCAATCATTCTTAGCTCGCTTTCAGGCGCTCAGCTTCTGCTAGGCCGCTAGAGGTGCGCATTCAGGTTAATATTTTACCCATCTCAATCTCTGTGTCTTATGCATAGCGTCATCTATCTTTTGCTTCTTCTAGCAACACAGTGGATCTGCAGCCGCTCGTTTCTCACCCAAAGCCGATGGGCATGTGTTTTGTGGTGGGTTGACCGATATGTGCTTGTTTATGGGTGAATATGAGTGGCAGAAGGTGTAGAGAGTCGTCGGCTATGGCAGTGGAGGGTCGAATTTTGGCGGTTAGAGTGACGTCTCGCGGGTGCGCCTGAGAAGAGAGAGAGAGAGAGAGAGAAAAAAAATTAGAGCCAAAAGTAAGGGATTTGGTAGCTTATTTGTCTGTGATAGTAATGCTGAGCAGACGCTCTCTTGTAGTTGTGCCCTCACTCTTCATACCCTCTCGTCTCTTCTCCTTCTTCTTCACCAAATCCCCAATTGTAGTCCACAGCGGAAACACTCGCCGCCCACTTCTCCGCCACCGCGCCCCCGCTTGTTTATTCACCAAACCCATTTGTACCAATGCTTCTTTCCCTTGTTTCTCCATAAACAAAGTAAACCATTGCTATTTGTCCACTCTCTCTACCACCGCCACTTCACCGACTCATGATTCCTACGTTTCACTCCCTACTAGTAGTACTACGCTTTCCAATAAAGCCAAGAGAAAAGCACGCCGAGAATCGCCCGAGGGAGTGCTTAGAGAGAAGCTAAATATGTGTTCAAAGCGCGGTGACGTGGTTGAAGCGCTTCGGCTTTATGATGAGGCGCGCCAAAGTGGGGTCCAGCTTAGCCAACACCACTACAATGTGTTGCTCTATCTGTGCTCTTCTTCAGATGTCGGTTTGGGTTTGGAGAGGGGTTTTGAGATATTTCAAGAGATGCTGATGGATAAAGTCTTGCCCAACGAGGCCACATTTACTAGTGCTGCGAGGATTGCTGCTGCTAGGGAAGACCCCGGAATGGCCTTTGAGTTGGTTAGGCAGATGAAGGGCTTTGGTATTGCACCCAAACTGAGGTCGTATGGCCCAGCTTTAATGGGGTTTTGTGAGAAGGGAATGGCAGATAGAGCTTATGAAGTTGATGCTGATATGATTGCGTCCGGGGTAGTGGCTGAGGAGGCTGAGCTTTCTGCGATTTTGAAAGTTAGTGTTGATGCCAAGAGGGCAGACAAGGTGTATGAGATAATGCAAAGGTTGCGAGCCACGGTGAGGCAGGTCTCGGAGACGACTGCTGAGATTATTCAGAATTGGTTTAAATGTGAAGAGGGGGAAAAAGTAGGGCAGGAGACTTGGGATGAGATTAAAGTGAGGGAAGCAATAGTAAGGGGAGGCGGAGGGTGGCATGGTCAGGGGTGGCTGGGCAGTGGGGAATGGAGGGTGAGTAGGACTCGTATGGATGAGACCGGTGTTTGTAGTTTCTGTGGTGAGAAACTTGTTTGTATTGATATCGATCCCATAGAGACGCAAAACTTTGCTTCCTCGTTAACAAACTTGGCTTGCCAAAGAGAGGTTAGGGCTGATTTTGTTCAGTTTCAGGTATGAGTAATGCCTTCCTTGTTTTTCCCTGCATATACTCTGCAATTTATTCCACTTCGTATGGCTCTGGAACAAGGAAGACTTTGTTTCTTTTTTTTTTTATGTCGGGGAACCTCTCCAAGGCAGGGCCCTTCGGACCCATCCCCACAGAGTAAACCCCGGTCCCGTGCACCGCACCCTCGGTGGAAGATTTTGTTTCTTGGTACTACTATTCAAGTTTATCTAGTTTTTGAGCCATATGCATGTACTAGTGTATTCACATACATGAACTGTTGGAAAGCTTGCTAATTGCTGTATGCTACAAGAAGTAAATATATGCATTCTGATTTATTTAGAAGGTGCACTTATTCAGGAGTGGCTTCAGCATCAGGGTCCATTTGATGCA
>QEOT01001571.1:70931-112192 GCA_003123785.1 Pterocarya stenoptera
AAAGAAAAAAAAAAAAACAATAAAAACTGTGGTTGAAAACTTGAAATTGAGAGATTAACAAGATAAGCACTGACTTCAGTGACAAACATATTTCAATCCTATTTGCTCCACCGTGAGCAAAATCCTTCTTCTTTCTTTTTCCTGCCTTCTTTATTTGTTTATCTGTTTATTTTGACTTCTTTTTTTTTTATTTTTTTTTTTTAAAGGTGTTGGACTGTCCTTTTTATTGTCAGAAAGGCTTATTTTAACTCATTGAGATCTCCAGCTTCTGGCCATTTCAAACCCATTTTTTGCATAGTGGTAGTCCTCAATAGTCCTATTGATTTCAGCTTGAGTGTTCATCACAAATGGACCGTGCTGAACCACTGGTTCATTGAGTGGCTGCCCTCCAATCAGCACAAATCTCAGTTTACTTGAAGATCTGTTCCACATGCTTACACTGTCTCCAGGACCCAGAACCAGGACATGGTGAGCTGCCACAGGAGATGAATTGGGGATTCCAAAAACCCCTTCCCCTTCAATTATATAAACAAAGGAATTCCATGCTTCCGGGATATTCTGATGCACTTCAGCTCCAGGTTTTAAAGTGAAATCCAGATACATTGTGGGTGTTCTGGTGTAAACTGGAGATTGGACTCCCATGGATTCTCCTGCTATAACTCGGACCTCGACCCCATCTTCCTCCGCCCTTGCTATCTCGTGACTTGGAAGTTCTTGATAACTCGGTTCAATCCTGATTGGGGGGAAAGCATATTTATCAACTGTACTTATCAAAGACAACCTGGGTTTTTGCTAAACTGGGATAATTTTAAAGTAAAATCAACAATTTGCTGATTCCTAAATTCTGAGTCACAGAAATCATGTCGCATGGAGTGATCAAAATCATTCACTTTATTCAGAAATTTCCAAACTTGAAGAGAAATTGAGTCATGGGTATTATTAGTATTTTCATAGACCTGGAAAGTACAAAGTCATACAGACATCGGTGGAGAAGTTGACTAGTGGGGCTAATGAACATGTAAATGAGCTATTCATAAATTGTAATTTGAAAATAAAGTCATTGCTAATGGAAAGAAGATTTCTTACATTTTGTCTCTGGAGGATAAATTGATCCAAAGCTGTAAACCATTTGAAGTTCCTTCTCCTGCAGGCATTTCTGAGTGAACGATTCCTCTGCCTGCTGTCATCCACTGCACAAAAGTCATATGAAATAAATACAAAGAGTGTCACACGATAAAGCTTGGCCACTTTTTCAAGTTTTCTAAAAGATAATAGACTGCAACTGCTATGGCTTACCTGCACATCACCTGTTCGAATTGTACCCTTATGGCCAGCAAAATCTTGATGAGTAATCCCTCCCTAGAATCAGAAAAGAAAAAACACAAACTTTAATTTTATTAATTTTATGGGCAAACGTAGTTACATTAAGATTGCAGGGAGCGGATCATATCTGGGTCATTGACAGAGTACAGAAGAGAAATCATGAAACCAAAGTTTCAGAGAAGGTATACCTGCAACAAGTATGTGACTGTTTCAAAACCTGTAAAAGAGAATTCACATCAGATAAAGGCAAATTAGCACACACGGATACAATCATGATTCATAAACACGTATAATTCTTCCACAAACAACGGTGAGATTAATTGGATGAATGCAGAACCTCTGTGTGGATGATCAGGAAATCCCGCAGGAGGAGTCACTGCAACATCAAACACCCCACAATCTTAATACCAAATGCATCAACGAAAGGTAAATTTATACTTGAAAGAACATCAGATTGCAATCAAGTGTATACCTGAAAAATCATCCAACATTAAAAAAGGATCCAAATTCTTCAATTCACTCCTGAGAATCAGATGCCCAACAAGAAAAGAACCCACAAAGTGATCAATAGCAGATGATAAAATCGCGAGAACAATTAACCATCGACCAAAATTGAATATTTACTCCAAAGAGAGTTGATTAACAGAAGTATTTCTCTAAAGAAAAAAAGAAAGAAAAGGCCGAAGAAACAAGAATACCGTCCAATGCCTCTCCTGACAACAGCACCATCACCCTCACGTTGAAGTTTGGCCAAAATCTTCTTGACCACCAATCTGGGTCTGTCAAAAGATGGAGCCTTACCCGAATTCGACATGATAATTCAGATGGTTGGCAGTTGGCCCTGTTTGTTTGTAAGTTGGCTTTGTAAAATAACAGCTGCTTGTGGTTGAATCTTGGTGCTTGGCTTTCTTTTGTGTTTATGCCTTTCAAAAACTTGATCCCGGTTGTTGTATTTATACCGTACAGAGGGAATGTGGGAGACAGAGGAGAAATGTCAAGGAAGACCGGATGAGAGAGGAGGATTCGGTGGGGAAACGTTCGGTTCCGCGACACAACAACGAAATTGGAGGCGTGGGAAAAACATATTGTGTGGGACCCACTTCACCCCAATATGATGTGATGATCTCAAGCTTGTGTCACGATGATGGAGGTCAAACAATAAAACCACTGCCTTTATATAACTTTTTTTTGGGTTTAGAATTAGGGCAGGTTTGTGCCATGAGATATAAAACTTTGTTCTGATTTTATTTTATTTTATTTTTAAATATAATTTATATATAAAAATTTTAAACTAATTATTACAATTGTTTTAAATTAATTATTATAATTTTTAAAATTTTTAAATAAAAATAAATAATAATTCTAATTTTTTTAAATCCTTAAACAAAAATAATATTATAAAATTTTATTCTTACAAGATTTTAACTTTATAATATTTTTTATCAACTTTTTTCTCTCATTTCTTAAAACTAAAAAAATACTCAACTCAAACTATCTCACTGTTATTCACAAACTATCTTACTACTATTTATAAAATTATCATCTAATCTCACTCTAAAAAAAATTATAAAATTAAAATATTGTAAGAATATTGTATTATAATATTATTTTTGTTTGAAAATTTGAAAAAGTTAAAATTATTTTTTATTTTTTATTTGAAAGTTTAAACAAATTGTAATGATTAATATGAAAAAGTTGTAATGATTAGTTTAAAAATTTTATATTTAAATTATGTTTGATAATAAGATAAGATGAGACGAAATAAAAATTTTGTATCTCATCTTAGGTCCCAAAGTTTTCCTTAGTCTATTCTAAACCGGACGTTGAAATTATGCTTTTTTGACGTTATTTAAATGAGAAGATTTAATTTATAATATTGAAAATTTTATTTTATTTTTTAAATCACATTATACTATATAAATATTTTACTATATATTTTTTACACATCAATTTGAGAAAAACAAAAATTTACTGTTTGGTTTCCCCTCTCCTATTTTAATATATATTTTTAAAAGTAAATTTATCTAATACAAAGAGACGGACAAAATATTAAATATTTTCATGGAATTTAATATACCAAAAAATCTTACACGAATAGTTTTGAATTTGTAAGAATATGTGATATGTATCTCTAAAACTGAACCAGACAATTAAAAATGATATTTTATTTATTTTTATTATTTTTCATTATGATAATTACTTCCTGCCTTGTTTGACCAGAGTCTAATCCCATCTTCAATTGGAACTAAACATAAGACAAATCAATCTTCTTTTTCATTCATTTTTTTTTTCTTTTTTTTAGCTTTTTCATTACTGAATAATTAAGCACCATGATTAATGAAGCTTTGCTATTGTATTTCAGTCCATTTTCCATCTCGATATATATTTTATATTGCACACCATTATCAATTATGAGGTGAAGTCTTAAATTACAAAAAATAGCACACCATCATTGATTTTTTTTTTCAGTAATAAAAGGCATTGAAAATTTCTAGTAAAATGATCAATATTATATCTAAAATATTGATTATAAATTATTATTTTTTCTTATGAATCTTGTATTTACTATTATTTTAAAGAAATTATATAGCACTTGTATATTACATGACTGCAAATATCATTTATATAGATATAAGGAGTGCAAACTGGGAAAAGGTCATGTTGGTTCATGGCGATTGAGTTCTAAGGAAGGCAACTTTTTTTGTTTAAATGATAAATATTATATATATATAATATTGATTATAAATTATTATTATTTCCTATGAATTTTGTATTTATTATTATTTTAAAGAAATTATATAGTACTTACGTACTGCACGATTATAAATACATTTATATAAATATAGGGAGTGGGAACTGAGAAAAGGTCATGTTGGATCATGGCGATTGAGTTCTAAGGAAGGTAACCTTTTTTGTTTTGTTTGGATATGTTGTGCTTGAACATGAAGGCTGTTTTGGAGGAGGTTGAAAGTTTGAAATCCCAAACTCCAATTTAGACAACTCAAGATTAAGCCAGAAAGAAGATCAGGACGCCCTTTTGGAACCTAATCTAAATGACACCCATCACACGTTGGCATTACGTTTGCCTATTCAACAACAAAAGACATTGACTTGCCCTCTCTCTCTCTCTCTCTCTCTCTCTCTATAAATATATATATAAATATATATATATATTATATTTCTGTCTGTCCATTTCTCCCATAAAAACCAGATCGGTGAAAAGGATTTCAAGGAAACTGACTAATTTCCTTTAAAAATATTCTAGTATGAGGTACACTAGAACTTGGGGTCTTATCTACCGTTAAATATTTTAAGGTACAAGTCACCTTCAAAATAGATTAAAAAAAGAAAAAAAAAATTAGACGGATTATATATATAAGTCTCATAGATATATCTTGCGTAGATCTTTTGTTAAAAACTAGATATCACAATAAATTACAATTTTAAATGGTAGATCACTAATTATAACATCAATTAGGAAAAAAAATTAAAAAAAATGGTAGAAAAAAAGTCTTCCAACTCTTATTCACTTCAGCTCCATTTCTGATGCATAGCAACACATGACATAACATTGCTTAGACAACATTCTATTGCAAATAAATCAATGTAAATCAATGATTCATCACTTGCCACAATATAGTTACAAATAGATAAATAATTCCAATTTCTAAGGTATCACAATAAATTCCAACTTCAAATGGTAGATTACTTATTATAGCATCAACTAGAAAAACAAACTAAAAAAATGCTAAAAGAAAAGTCCTCAAACTCTTATTCACCTCAGCCCCATTTCTAATGCACATATGACATAGGAGCAAACATTTTCATTGCAAATAAATTAATGTAAATATGTTGGCCTTCACTTTGAAATATAGGAGCCAATTCTACATTTGACAGTTACATAAGTATATAAAAGTTAGTTTTAATTTAAAGGGAATAAAATCAGATAAACACTTCAGTAGCCCCCTAAAATTTTCAGCTTACCAAAACTACCTATAGACTATTGTGCACGAGAATGAAAGTTTGAAGAAAAGTTACTGTAAGATCATTCTCACAATTCCTAGGGTATTAAGAATTACTCACATTTTCACAATGCACCAGAAATATTTTGGATAGGCTCAACTACTTAAATCCACTAATCTTAACTAATAGTAAGCAACTTACAAATAAAAAGATAAATACTAATAATAAACACCTAGTCTAAAAATAAATGAAGTACAATAGATTGAATGTAGAATAATAAATAAAATTAATAAACAACCTAATAATAATAGTCAAGAATAACAAATGTGAAAGCAATATCAACATGTTAAACTATTATTTTAAGCATCAAGTACAAAAACAAATACCATAAAAAATTATTTCTTGTTCTTCATATTTCTCCATCATATACAATTAGAGTTTTACAAAAAACAGTAGTTTGCAAGATTCTCTATACTTCTACAATTTAAGTAAGTCAGCTATTCAAGTAATGAAAGCATCCTATATGTCCAAGCATTCAAAAACAAATTAGCAGGTTATCAACTAACATTCCAAATTTCCAGCAACCTTGTCCAGCTAGACAACTCAAATGAGTCAATAAGTTTTTTTCACAAAAATAATTATACCCTTACTTAAACAACATGTCCTATAAGCATTCTTCCTTTTGTTGCTAATAATAGATCAATTCACAAAAAAAAAAAAAAAAAAAAGCNACAAAATCACAATTCAATAATAAATATTTGCGATTATACCAAAAACCAACAACCTACCTGCAATTTATGTTAGTGTAGTAAAATCTCCTTATACGTTGGTTCTTCTCTCTACAAAATGAAAGAAAAAAATTAATTAGGACAAGTTCTTAATAAGTTAAGACAAGTTCTAGTGGTAATGAAAAATCACTAAATAAAATTATATTTACAGCTGATGGTTTTTTCAAACCATGAAGTACCGCACCCAATCAGCTCCACATAACAACATTTCTGATGTTTCAACAAGCATTGATGTATGATAAGGATCAATCACTTTACCACCAACACTAAATGTAGATTTTGAAGCCACTGTAGTAATTGGAATTGAAAAAATATCACGTGTCATCTTAAATAAAATGCGGTACTTTAGATCATTGACCTTCCACCACTCTAAGGCATTGAAATGTGAATTTAAATCCTCACTACAAATATATTCACCTTTCTCTAAGTAAACATCCAAATCAAATTTCACTGGTCGAATGATATCAACACTTCTAACAAATTATTCAAATTTAAGCATGCCACTCATTACATTCTCCCCCACAACATTGACATAACTACCACAAGAAGAACCCTATGTCTTGAGCATTTTCATTTCCACTTGACTCCACATGAGCTAAATTATAATTTGCAGTATATTCATTATACAACTCATATAATATTCTCAAGATGGTTTCTATATTTCTAGTGGCTTCAGGTTTTGAGTAAACTATTGGAAAACAAAATCGAACAAGCATCATTTTGAACCTTGGATCCAAAACTGCAACTACTGTCATAAGTAGTTACATTCCCCCCACTATTTCTCAAACTTCGTATTCATCTTCACAATCATTTCTTGTATGTAATCATTTTGGTCAAGAGACTTCTTGTTTAGCACATCTTTAACCAATAAGTCTATATTTGACCAATAAGTTTGTTATATGTGTGCAACAAAGCACATGAAAAAGCTGCCCCCGACAGATAGCTTATTTTTCAAAGAGAAAACATTTTTGAGAACCCTTAAAGCTACATCATTATATCTAGCATTGTCCACTGTTATTGTAGACACTTTGTTCTCAATTTCTCAATCTACGAAACACTTTTGAAGAGCATTAGCAATAGTAACCCCATTGTGTGTGGGTGGCACATTACAAAAATTTAAGATTTTTTTTTTTTTTTTTTGTAAATGCCAATCAGGATCAACAAAATGATAGGTAACAACCATATATAAGATCTTTTGACTTGAAGTCCACATGTTTGTTGTTATGCTGACTTTATTCACACTTCTCAATATTGTTTTGGGCTTCTTTTTCTCAATTTTATAAGTGGATTCATAATTATTTTTTGTTATAGTACAACTTATCTTTTGCCAATAAGGAGTATTAGCTCTCATCATTGAAAATGGATACTCATGATAAATTATCATGTGAAAAGCAATTTCTCTTACCCTTTTCATATCATACGAGAAGTTTTTTACTGTGTTCACACATTCAAGACCCTTCATGTCAATAGTTAAAACCTTTTACATTGCAGAAGACGCTCTGTGTGGAAGACAACTTGTCAAGTGCCTATGGAAGTGAGTTGTAGAACCTGATGAAGAAATAGACAATAGGTTTTTGCAATAGTTACATTCAGCTTTCTTTACACAATTCTTAACCACTATTTTAAAATCTTTTCAAACAGTAGAAGTTTTCTTCCTAGGCTTCCTTTGGTATGCATATTTTTTGAGATCCTTAGGGGCACTTGGGTTTTCTTCTTCACCAATAGTATCGTCAATTTTACGGTTCCCATCATTACTATCACACTCTATAAAGTTTGTGGCAGTTCATCGTCTTGTGTAGGTTCTACAATTGTAACATTTTCAGACATGTCTTAAAAAATATTTTTAGACAAGCAGTGAAAATATTAAACTTCATAAAGAATAACAAGTAATAAAGTCAAAAATAATTGAATAACAATTTAATAACAAATGAATAATAAGTCAAAAGGAATCAAGCCTAAAATAAAGTAAGAGTAACAATTTACTAAAATTTGCTAGATATGTCAGCAACCCCCTAATGCACAAACAACCTCCTAGTGAATAGTATGAAGGCATCTTACTCACAACTATAATCAAGTAGACGATAGAAACATGTAAGTTTGTAACAAATATAGAACATTATAACCTAAAATTTGTGCAAAAAGGTGCATTCTATTAAGTTATTAAACTTAACGAGAATATAAGCCACTAATAGAAAACTAAAGAATGAAAACTACTGCATTTAATCGATTTAGAAGTATTTTTAAACAGAATATAAGCCATTAACACAAAACTAGAAGTATTTTTACATACTAAATTACAGACTATGAAAACACTATAAAAATAATAGTAGAAAATAAACAACAAAAATAAACACAAAAAATCAACAACACTACTACCAGCACAACCAACAATAGTAGAAGATCAACAACAAAAATCAAACACAAAAGATCCAACGACCACAAAAAGATCGAGAAGAAAATAATCAACACGCACTACTTTCGGTTGTAAAAATAAAAGAAAAAAAAAAACCTAAGAGTGGCACCAAAAACTTTTTATGCTAAAAATATCTGCAACTGTACATAATCGTAATAAGTAATAAAGTGTTTTAAAGAAAACGGATGTCAAACCCACATAGAGTAATTATACTATTGAGTACTGAAAGTTACTAAATTAATTACTATTTGAAAAACTGAAACTTAAAGAATAGATTATCTAAATTAAACTAAATAAAAGAGTATTAAAATTAAGATTTTTAAAGATATGGTTAATTACACTTTGTCCCATCGAACTTTCACTCAATTCACAATGTGTCTCCGAAACTACTAATTGCATCAAAGTGGACCCTAGAACTTTCAAAACTTCTCAATCCCCCATTCGTCTACCAGTAGCGTTAAATTTAATAGAAATTCACTGCACGTGCTACTCATGTGCATAACATTTACTATAAAGAAGTAATTTTAATTTAATTTATTATCATTGACTATATAAAATATAAAATAATATACGCCAATTAATAATAAATCATAAATCATTAAATATTTTTTTATTAATTTATATATGGTTAATGAATATGAAATAATTTCATTGTGTGCATAGACGGAATGGGGGGTTGGAAAGTTTTAAAAGTTCGACGGTCCATTTTGATGCAATTAGTAGTTTCGGAGGCACATTGTGAATTGAGTAAAAGTTCAAGGGGGCAAAATGTAATTAACCCTTAAAGATGATAAGAGTAGATCTAAAGCATTTGATTTCACCTTGCGAATCCCACACAATTTATTCTTCCTTGTTATAGAATTGCAATTATTCAAAATTGATCATAAAAATCCCTTAACTATTCAATATTTTCTCTCGAATAGTACTAAAAATATCTTCAATTAATAACTCCATATCTCTATGTGAATTTAACTAATTAGATAGTCATTAAGTTCTTTAAATTTTTCTTGAAAATCACATTAATTACGGTAAAGTATCTTTACTTTCGCTCAACTAATGTTGATTAATCCTAGAGTTCTAATCACAAATCACCTCTCGGTCTCATTGCAATTCAATAAATCAAACAATAATTAGGTAGAACATGGCAAGCATTAAGAAAAAGGAATAAACACTCACTCATGAAAATATTGAAAATAAAATAACTTAAATTATAAATTGTGTGTTCAATACTAGACTACATCAAAGCTCTAGAAAATAAAATTAGTTCATAATAAAACTGAAAAAAAAAAGAGAATAGAACTACTGTTCTTCGTTGGAGTTGGTTGATGAAGCATGGAGCTCTTGCCTTTACTCCTCAGATCTGCCTCCTTGAAAGGAAAAAAAAAACTCTGGAATACTATATTCTAAAACTCATACTCTCCTCTTAATTTTATGCTAATGATATGCTTATATAGGGTAGAAAATAAATCCTAATATTTTCATGATTTCTGCCTAAAAAATCGCCTAACTTATAAGCCTTATATTGGCCTCCTTGTACGTACTCTAGAAATCAGAATTTAGAAATCCTTATTACAGAAAAAGTTGTAGGACTTTAAGATAAATTTCCAACCCATCTAGAATTGCATTAATCGGATCTGTGAGTAGAAAGTTATGATCAAAACAATCAATCATGTCTAGACTATCTCCTAGTGTATTCCAAACTTGGACTTCTTGTGGATTCCTTCTGTGGTTTCTTTCTTTTCTTTTTCTTGATCAAAATTTCTTTCAAATCCTTTGCTAGTTGTTGCCCACGATGTTGTTTAGGTTGGTCTTTTAAGTTCATCGGTTAGACTAGTCGCCCAACCTAATAGTCCAGAGCCTTGTTGCCAAGTCTTCTTGCTCAAGAGGTAAAATATCTTGCTCATCACCTAACTCTAGTCGCCAATTATGGTTGCCATTAAGTCTCCTCGCCTAAATCTGCTTGGCTCTCTTCAGATCTCATTGCCTCTCGTCAGTCTGGATCTGTAGTCTCTTCTTTTATACTAAAATGCTCTCCTTTCGCACTTAATTTTCTCTTTTCTTCAAATCCAAGAAAAAAAAAATATGTAGCAATAAAATAAAATCAATAGTATTGAATGAAAACTGATATTTTTCATAAATAAAAGAGTAATAAAAACACATAAAAATCACACTTATCAAGTGTTGCTTAGATCCACAGCAGAAAGAGAACAAAAAGGAAATCGAGAAGAACTATACCACAACACACCGAGACAAAGAACAAATACAAGGAATTGAGAAATACAGAGAAATAAAGATGACGAGAAACAAAAAAAAATGACAAAGAAGAGAAAGGAGATCGACAAACACCATACCCACAGGCCACAACGCACTGAGACGAAGAAAATACAGAGCGCCACTTAGATGAAGAAAAAACAGATTGCTAGACTGAGACTCAATTTTCCCCCTCTTCTAAGCCTCACTAGCCCTCCCGAAATATCTCTACTATCAGGCAAAAACAACACAGTGTCTTTGTGTAACACATCCTCTCAATCTGAAAACGTCCCACCACGAGACTATGCAAGCAATTAGACGAAGGAAAATCCAGTCCTCCAATAACAAAATAAACAACCAGACGAAGGAAGAGAGAGAAATTGTGAAGGAAGTGAAAGAAATTGTAAAGAGTATTAAGTTGGAAAAAGTAACCGTATGGTAGCACGTTGGGAAGTGGGAACTGACGTAAATACCGTTAAGTGATGTCATAAGTGGGGAATTGAAGTCTTGAAAAAAAGTTGAAAGGCTAATAGCTGAAACTTATGTAAATAGTACTCAAGTGATGGTGGGAATTGATGCAAATAGTATTAAAGTGATGTCATACATAATGAGAAGTGAAGTCTTGGGCAACACTAATGTTAGACTTACATCAAGAATGCCTAGTACATTAAAGCGATTTTAAAAATTACATACTAAAGTTATTAATTTAATATTAAAGTATTCAATTATCATGATATAATATTAAATATGGCCAAATAATCAAAACGAAATTAGGTAAGAAAGTGTCGAAATCAAATTAGAGTTGTTTACTCTTTATAAACATTGGACTCAATAATTCTTTTGTGAACTTAAATATACATTATTATAGTCAACATTATTCTTTTGTCACCTTGTTATACATAAAGTAACAAAGTATATTACTTATGCAAAGTATAAAAAATAATGCATATAACACATAAAATATATACAATAAAATAATATATGTAAGAATATATATAATAGAAATATTACGAGTATTGTGACGAGCTCAAAAAGAGTCGAATCGAGTTTATACGAATTTTGTTCATGAGCCTAAACCGAGTTGAGTCGAGATTATACGAGTTTAGCTCGTTTAATATTTGTACCAATATTAGTGGTTGTGAAAAATTCATTTATAAAATGAACCGAGTCTGAATTGAGTTTATACGGGTCGAGCTCAAACTATTCACTAACAGCTTTGTTTGTTTGTAGCCCTGGGTGTGATTCATTTTTTTTTTTATAAAGGATTGCATGAAATTTCTCTATTTAAAACTTGTACAAATCATTACTATATATATAGAGTAACGCTCATGTTTGCCAAGACAATGTCTGTTTTAAAATTCCTTCTATTCATTATCCATGTACCACGCATTTGGTAAGAAAAAAAAAAGTATGAAGTGTAGTGTATGGGGAGGATGAATAGAATTTTTCTATTAATAAAGGTGTGAATGCTTTGACCTCTGCTAAGACTAGACATTTGAATTTCCTAAAGCATGAAACTAAATAAAAAAAACTGTTAAAAAATATTGTTAGGCATAGAAGTTCCCCATGGTCTTGTACTACTTTCTATGTTTAGAAAAATGCTGAGATTGAGAGACGTATTCCTTGCTTAGTTATTAGTTACAAACCTCTGAACAAGATATTAGAATGGATTAGGTATCTTATTATTATTTTGCTCTTTCACCATGAATTTCTTTAGCTCTTAGAGATATTATTCCTTAAGTTCGGGATTGGTAATTTGGCTAATCAAAGTAATCAAAAGGTTCTCTTGTTCCTCATTCTTGAAGTAAACATTAATAGGTTAGCAGCAAGAATCATTTCAACCAAATTTAATAGGATAATTAAATATATGTACGTATATGCGCAAACATATATTGGTAGCTAGTAAGTAAAATAGTAATATTATATCAAAAAAATAAGTTATATAAAGGTGGCCGAATGGAATCCCAAGGTACAAACAACTAAAATTAATACACAAATGCCAAATATTTGTTGTAAGCTAAGGTTTTCCAACATACAAAGGCTCATGACAAGTTATTCATGCATGACTTCACGAGTAAGAGCGATACGAAGATGATGTAGTACTGTTGCGACAGACAGCATGAATCACGCATGCCGATCGTTTTGAAACTATAATTTATGTCAATATGGCTAGAGAGAAGCTACGTACTAGCGTGATGGGTGGTGCATGAAGGTCATGATGCACGTACAACTCTAAAGACTCGTGACCCTCATACGTCGGGTAGGCGCGGGGCAGTGAAGGTGTGAAGATGGATGAGGTATATGGCGAGAAGTGTGGGATCTGACGTGCATGGCGGTCAAGGATGCTTAAATTGATATAGATTTGCAACAAAGAAAATGGAGAAAATAATAGAGTAAAGGGGGGAAGTAGACTTGGGGTAGCGAGAGGGGGTTTGGGGAGGAGAATTTGATGGATTCGACAAGATAGAACCTCCTGAAGGAAGTGGAGGGACATAACATCTTTAATATATGAAGATTAACAAAATAGAGCAAAATTGAAGTAAATGTTGAGTTAAGAAAACCGAGAGCATAGTTGTAAGGTTTTTGAATGAGCCAAAGGCTCATGAAAAATTATTAGCGAACTAGTAAGAGTGATACAAAAGGAAGTGTTGCCAGTATGAGACGGAAAACATGAACCATGCAGGATGGTTTTGAAGCTACAATTTACCTGAAATCACCATGTAACACTCCCTTCCTTAGAGATAGGGATGTCATGTACTTGCGTACATATAGCCAGACTAGATTTTATGATTAGTAGTCAAACTAAATAAATAATTAAAGCCTCAAAGTAAATCCAACTGCTCCATCTAAGGCTGACCCGCCTTCTTGTGCTGATCATCATCCTCACATGGGTAGTTAAAAGTATAAAATAAAACTAAAATGAGTCGAAGACTCAATAAGAAAACCATTATAACATGATAAACATAATAAACGTAAGGTTTTCATAAAAGCTTTCATGCGCGCTAAGAGCTTAAAATCATAAATGATAATACTAATGCTTATGTTATGTATGACGTGTCTTGATTTATCTGAATTAATTGAATGATCTAGTTTAACTAACTAATTTGATTGGCTAACACACTTAACCTTGTGTGCAAGGTTGTGTACTGGCCCCACATCCCGTGACTGCAAGGGGAGCTGTTGAGTAGTATTTTGGCATGCTACGGTGGAACACACTTGTGTCTGTGGCTTGCACATTCACCCAAAAACTACATTGGTACTATGCATTTGAATGACCATCTGATTAAACTGATTTGATTTTATCTTTCACTTGAACTAAAGAAAGCTTGCATGTTTTATGCGACGTGAGATGCATGACATACATATTAATATAAATAACTGTAAAATGCTGAATCTGATCATAATGCGGAAAATTAACATGATCATGCACTATGATAAATGGCATGCTTACATAAATCGTGACATGTATGGTACATAAAAAGTGGCTATCAAAGAACTAACTTTAATAATAATCTATCTAAACTAAATAACATGTACTAATATTAATTTATGATCAAACTACTTATTACCTCGAAACATGGATTCCAAATTCAACTTCGTAGCTCAACACCTATATGAAGTACGATTTGTCACTAACGCTTCTAAAAAAATTTGTCGATTTTACTTAATTAAATACATACTAGGGAATTCAATCTAGTAAAATATTCAGTTATATACTGTAAGTAATAACTATTAATATCATATAATTATTTAAATAGTAATTCATATATAGTCTTTCAAATATAATCTAGTAAGGAACATATATTTGTTTTATCTAAATTATAAAATAATGGTGAAATATTTAGTTCATAAAATAGATTTAATAGTACTTAATATTAAAATTCTTGTAAACTATTATTATAGTCTAATAATAATTTAATACTTAGTAATATATTTTAAATCCCTTAAATATTTTATGTAAAAGTAAAGTTTAAAGGATAACATATTTATTCAATTTAAAACTAAGTCTAACACAAATATTAGGATAATTTATGAAAATATACAAAACCGATCCTAACATAAAATTTGAGCCTAACCTAACATAACAAGTCTGAGTTAATATCCATTGAACATATTCTTAACTTAAAACATAAGTCCAAAGGAAAATTAAGCACAACCCATGACATAATCTGCCATGGCTTCTTACATATCAAGGGCACTGGCGTAATCTAATCAAAAGGTTCTTCAAGAGGCTTCTACAGAAAGCTGAAGACAACGTGTTGGAGGGTTTTTCTTTTAATTATAAAAAACATGCATGAACTTTTTAGGAAGGGCAGAAAACCAAAACAATAAAAAGAAAGGAAGACAATGTGCTTATGGGAGAGGAAGCACTGTGGGACAAGGGGAACTCCAAAACTCTCTCTCTCTCTCTCTCTCTCTCTCTCTCTCTCTCTCTCTCTCTCTCTCACACACACACACACACACACACACACACACACACACACACACANGGGAGGTAACGACCTGATACGAGTATTGAAGGGTCTAAGGCATTACGTAGAAGAAGCGCAAGAACCAGCAAGCCAAATATCAAGTTGGCAGACTACGTAGCTTGATTCATGGGAATTGATCTTTATTATCATTTACTGCCTTACTGGTTATTACTTGATATTTCCTTATCTAGGTTTTTCCTTTTATTGGTTAATGCCTTTCATTATTAGGGGATATGTTTATGAGGTTGTAAATGGGTGCCTATATGGAACCATGTAATGTTTTGGAAGGGGACATTGAATTAGATTTGCAATCTAACGTTTGGTATTCTCAATACCGTGAATTGAGAGAAGGCTGGTTCTGCACCGTGAGTAGAGCAAACGAGAGTTCATAACTATCAATTGGTATCAGAGATTCTATGATCATTTCCTTTCCGCTGTCAATGGTTGAACCAGAAAAACCAACAAGGTTCGTTTGGAGCAACTTGAAGGAGCTGTTTCCGATTTACGTCGTACAATGCAAGAGATGAGTGTAACGAATCAGTCCATTCTCCAGGAGTTGGCTAAATCCAATGCCCGTTCCTCGAGTTGGGATGAACGTTGTCGTAAGGGATCTCCTCGTAAATCTTCCAAAAAGTCGCAACTTTCTTCTTCGAGTTCAGAGGACTCTGAGCTAGTTAACTCTATTGAGGGTGAAAGTGAAATGTCCTTTTCCTCTCAAGCATCCGATACAGGTTCAGAGGATGGTAACGTTATGGAGAAAGAGAAGACTCGGACCTTATGAATGCATTCATGGGTGAAACTTGATTTTCAACGATTTGCAGGTGAAGATCCCATTGTTTGGCTCGATCGTGCAAAGCAGTATTGTTCTACTCAGGAGATTCAGGGTAAGAAGAAAGTGGTGTTGGCTTCTTTTCACTTAGAAGGTGAGGCAAATCAATGGTGGCAGTGGTACAGTCGTTCCCACCATGGGAAGACCATTTCATGGCATCAATTTGAGAAAGGAATCCTGCGCCGTTTTAGACCAACAGATTTTAAGGATTATGATGAAGCACTCAGTAAGATTTCACAGACAGGTTCTTTCCTGCTTACTTGCAGGAGTTTGAGAAGTTGGCTAACAGGGTGACGGGGTGGCCAAAGAAAGCACTTCTTGGTGCTTTTATGGGGGGACTGAAGGATGAAATTGCAGTTGAGTTGTGAATGTTTCGACCAAAGAGTTTACAAAGGGCCATTGACTTGGCTAAACGCCAAGATGAGAAATTGTAGAAAACTAGAAAGGCCGTGGGTAATTTTCGCTCTACTAGGCGCACTCCGAGGTCTACAATTTTAACTACTCCCAATTCTGCTTCAGCTAGTGCAAAGCCCTTACCAACTTTGGCAGTAAAGCGTTTAACATTTAAGGAGATGCGATTGAAGCGTGAGAAGAATCTCTATTTTAATTATGATGAAAAATTCACCCCAGGCCATAGGTGTCAAGCTCAGACATGCATGATTGAGGTAGACGTTCCGCTGGCGTTGGAAGCGGCAAATGAAGGAGAATTGGAGGCTATAGACTTTCCAACTAATCCTCTCATTTCTTTGCATGCTCTGTTAGGGAGTTTGGGCAATCGACCATGCGGGTTTGAGCTGTGATACATCATCATGAACTTAATGCGTTTGATCGACAGTGGCTCAAACCATAACTTCATCAATCAATCGGTGGTCAATCGATTAAATCTAGTTGTTACTCCTATTACTCCATTCTGTGTTCGTATTGCTAGTGGCGAAAAATTATAGTGCTATGCAAGATATGATAAGGCCCCCATTTCAATCCAAGGATTTGACTTTGAAACCAATTTATTTGGACTTCCTATCCGGGGTTTGGATATCATCTTGGGTTATCAATGGCTTGAAGGACTGGGATATGTGGGGCATAATTATGTGCAACGGTCCATGCAATTTACAGTGAATAATCAGAAATATCTTATCAAGGCCGAATTAGTTGGGCCTTCTAGGGTGGTCGGTGCTACTTCTTTATTACAAGAATGGAAACAGGGTGCCAAGATGTTTTGTTTAACGGCTATTGAGGGTGAATCCGAATTACAATCATCCAATACACCAGTTGTTGCCAATGAAATTAAGCATCTGTTAATGGAATATTTCCAAGTTTTGGAGACTCCAAAAACATTGCCTCCAGTGAGCGAGTGTGATCATCGTATTTTGTTGAAGGATGAGTCTACTCCTGTGAATGTGGTCCCTTGTCGTTGCTCCATTTCCAAAAAAATGAGATCGAAGGTCAAGGTGAGAAAATGCTAGCAACAGGGTTGATTCGTCCAAGTACGAGCCCTTTTTCTTCACCAGTTTTGCTCGTTAAAAAAAAAAGATGGTACATGGCGGTTTTGTACAGATTATCGTGCTCTGAATGAGGCAACTATAAAGGATCATTTTCCTATCCCGACCATTGAGGATATGTTGGATGAGTTGTTTGGTGTGGCTTACTTTTCCAAACTTGATTTACTTTTACAAGGTTATTCTCGCAGGAGGAGTGAATGATACGAGTATTGAAGGGTCTAAGACATTACATAGAAGAAGCACAAGAACTAGCAAACCAAATATCAAGTTGGTGGACTACGTAGCTTGATTCGTGGGAATTGATCTTTATTACCATTTACTGTCTTATTGGTTATTACTAGATATTTCCTTGTTTGGGTGTTTCCTTTTATTGGTTAATGCCTTTCATTATTAGGGGATATGTTTCCGAGGTTGTAAATGGGTGCCTATATGGAACCATGTAATTTTTTGGAAGGGCGCACTGAATCAGATTTGCAATCTAACGTTTGGTATTCTCAATACTGTGAATTGAGAGAAGGTTGGTTCTTTACCGTGAGCAAAGCAAACGAGAGTTCATACCTATCATGACCAGTAGTTCTTGTGGCTTTTCCGGTGACTTCCGGGGAGAGAGTTGGTGGGAGCATCAGGTTCACTTGTATGGGGTCCTACTATGGTAGTTCTTGGCGTGCAAGTTGTCACAGGGTGGAAGAGAGGTGGTTGTCCATTGGCTTACAGTGGTTGGACGACATTGGCCTGCTTTGGATTGTCCTTGGTGGAGGGAGTGAAGGGCTAGCATTCTCAGTTTTGAAACGGGAAAAACAAGAGATTTTTTCTATTGGTTGTTTATGGTGGAGAGTGCAATGTGCTACTGTGGCTTTCAACGTGGAAGAGAGAGTGATGTGCAATGGACGTTAATCGAAGTGGCATGAGGCGAAGGGAGGAAACACAACCAGCAGTTTCTTTGGCTTGTCTGGGTGGTTTCCGCATGTATTGCTGAACCACTTTGAGGGGTTGGGGGTTGATGTTGTATGTGAGGAGGTAGTGGAGACTTGCCTATATTATGGGGAAGGTGACAACATGTGCATGGCTACGTGGGTATATATATAGAAGTCGTGCAGGGCTTTCCTTCTTGTGAGTCCGTCGGTTACCAAAAAGGAAAGTACTGTTTCAACTCAATCAAAACTAAGAGATGGGGGTGTACGTTGGTTACAATATATGAAAGCTTTCAAACTAAGACATTACCCTAGAGAAGACAGGCGTGAAGGGAAAATAATGTGGAGGAAAGAGAAATATAAAAATGAAGATTTTGGCGCTTGCATTCCATTGACAATGTAACGTTCAAATTAATGTTAAACGTCTAAGAGGGTGAAGGCATGAAGGACGACAGAAAATCCCAAAATACGTTAGGTTTGGTAACTAAGTTCAAACACAAAATTTTCATATCATCTCATCTCATCATTACAATTTTTCTAAATTTCCATACAAAATATAATAAACAATTTAACTTTTTCAAATTCCAATTTAACTTTTTTAAATCCCAAGACAATAATAATATTAAAATGTAATATTTTAAACTTTCATTTAAAACAAAAAATTCTCATCTCACTCTTCAAACCTAACCGATTAGGAAAGATTATTATTAATAAAGATGAAAATATTAACAATTATAACTAAAATAATAGCTATAATAAAAATCCGTATTTCAAATATTAACAACTTATTAATGCCATTGAATTTGATAAAATTGATAATAATAATAATAACAATAAAATAAATTTATAATAATAATAATAACGTTGAAAGATAAAAAATTTTGCATTCAGTCCCTAATAATATTGCTTGAAATTATTATTTTTCTAGTTTGAAGATTGTAACATTTGTAGCCTGTGTTTCAGACTGTATCCAACAAAACACACTAAGTGAAACAAGGCTGGAGTTTGTGTTTGTTGTACAAGTGGAGATTCGGCTAGCATGCACAGCCAAAGACCCTCAGGAAGGAGTACTTCTGAGAGCACTTGAACAAAGATTGATAGGGAAAGACATGGTTTAGAAGGGGAGTCAGAATATGATTGATGAGATAACAAACGGTATGAAAAACCTCATCCCAAAATTCAAGAGTACGGCTGTTATAGAGAATAGCAAGTCCTGTTTCAACGATGTGACAGTGTTTGCGTTTAATGGAATCGTTTTGTTGATATGAATGTGGGCAAGAGAGGTGTTGGGAATTGCCAAGGGAGGCAAGTATTTGGGATAGGGGCCGAAAGTTTCCATCCCCAATCGGACTAAAGGGATTTAATTTTGTTAGCATCAACAGTGAGTTTCTAATGGAAAGTAACTTTTTCTTTATGTGAGGCACATGTAGGACATTATGAAGAAGAAAGGAAATATCAGGTGTGGTTAACTGTGTTGTGCCATAGCGCTTGATTTGTAAACACTTTCCACTACTGATGCATATCTGCTCAGATCCATTATACTCTTCGGAGTTGACATTTAAGTTGGCCACGTCATATGTAATATGGTGAGATGCACTAGAGTCAGGGTACCAATTATTTTCTGATTGTTGCAAGAGGGCTAGAAAATAGACGTACATGTTGGACAGAGAGTCAATGTGAAATGACTCATCATGATAGCACTAAAGGGCAGTGTACCCTATTCAGTTGCACACTTGACATACAGGCTTCAAACCAGAGAAAGAGTTTGGTCCATCACCATGCCCCCAGCCTCGAAAGGATCGAATGGAACATGAACCAGATACATAACCACAACCGCTAGAGTTGGAAAATCGATCGCCACGACCACCACGTAAACCACTGGTACAAGCAACAACATTAGTGCCAACAAGGGACAGATTAATGGATGACTGATGATGTTCCATGCAAAGCTCGTGTGCAAGCATGTGACCATAAGGGTCTTCCAATGAAATTGGATCGACTTTGGTGGTGACCAACATAATGAAAGAGTCATATTTAGGTCCAAGGCCCACCAACAAGAAGGAAACAAGTTCAAGATCATTTAAATGCTGATCTACATTAGTATCGGTCAAGCTGGTGAATTTGTAAAAGTAGTCGGAGATAGAAGTGTTGCCATTCATGAGTGTTGCGAGTTGATAGTGTAAATTCATGGAGCAAGCACGAGAGGAGAAAGTAAGAATTTGTTCAAGAGAGGTCCATACGAGCCTAGAAGTTGTGCATTTCATAACATGGGTTAGAACAATTTCTATCAAGGAGGAGTTTATGGCACTAAGAATAAGCTGGTCTTGAGTCCATGTTGTAAATGCTAGATTGGGAGCAGACGGCTGGGCAGTGGTAGTTAGAAGAGGATAGGGTGTTGTGCCATCGATGTAGCCAAAAAGGTGAAGGTTCTTGAGGTAGGGGGTGAACTGTGCCTTCCATAGGAGGTAGTTGTCACGGCTAAGTTTAATTGCAGTGAAATTGGAAAGGGGGTGACAGAGGGAGGGAATGTGTTTCATGAAATGTGCTGAGAGAAGATGGGGAAGGAAGGTTGGTTTCAGGAGATTGAGAAGTTTGGTCCTCACTACAAGAAAATAGGCCTTTTCCAGCAATATTATGATCGTTGCAAAAAAAATCGCCGCAACTAACCCCTATTTGCGGTGATTTTTGTCTCGCAGCTAAAATCCAACACTATGTAATAGAAATGTTGAGGATGAAATTACTGTTCACTTATTTGCGGCAATTTTTTGGCCTTTCGCTGCGAGTTATTGTCGTCCGAAATATTTTTTTACTATATAGGAATTTTATTTGCAAAATGGAAAAATCGCCACAATAGATAGATTTTCGGTGACTTAATGTTTATTAGTGGCGAATAAAAAACGGTAGAAATAACCTTTTACAAAAATTTATGACAAATTATAGATGACTATTTACGGTGAATCTTTAGTCGCTAGAAATGATTAGTTCCAACAATTATTTAAACCGTCAAAAATAGCATTTTCGCTTTTGCGTCGACTTATGGGGCATTTACAACGAGTTAATATCAGCACAAATAAAATTTATTTATGAAACCGTGTTTTATTTTTGACCACTTCTAAAATCGCCACATATTCCAAGATAATAGGCTATTTCTAGCGATTTTAAGATCGCCGCAAAAACTACTTAGCGATTAGAATTTTGCAAAATGTATGAAAACTGTACAATTTTTTTCCCGGTAACCTTTAGTTGCCGCAATTGATTTACTCGAGCGATATTTTATTCGTTGCTAATAAAATGTATCATTTGCGGCGAGTTTTTGAGTTATTTGTGGCGATATTAAGACGCTACAAAAGGATAATAAAATTAAATTGCCCGCTTGTTTTCCCTTTATTTCCCTCCAGTCATTTCACCCTCTCCCGCCCTCCCTTTCTCTTCCTTCTCGAGCACAACTCACGCCGCCGTGCGAATCTGGCGTAACATTCCCACCACACCACTGCCACCTCACCTCAACAACCGTCACCTCCTTCTCCCCCAGCCCGCCACAGATCTCTTACCTCCCTAAATCTAGTGTCACCCCTCTCTCTCTCTCGGATTTCTCTATGTCGCTGCTAGTAGGGGCGCCGTTTGCCACACCCACATGTCGACACCGTCACCAGTTCTCCATCGGAGCCCCCTTCTCCTCCACACCTAGCTTAGTAGCCCGAGGCCCTCCCTCTCTCTCTTACTCAGTTCGCAACCCATGACCATCAATGCAAGATACATTTTTGGACAATGTTTAAGGCTTAAGATTGTTAAGATTGTTAATCTTGCTATTTATTTATTTTAGCAAAGTTTCTTTCAATAATTTAGTATGATAAGATGCCCGTATTTTGTCAAACGATCGAAGATCACGAATAATGTTGTGTTTTCCTACTGATGAGGATAGACCATTGCTGAAGTCTAGGGATTTATCCTCCCATACTAATAAAAAAACTTCGGTTATGCATAGCAAGGATTGTATCAACTCAGTGGGTAACCTAGAATTACTTCCTACGCATAATTTTGGTATTTATTGATTAATTTCTTGATGTCAAGATATTCACGGGCTCATTGACCTTGATCTCATAGTTTAGATAAGCGTATAAGCACATGCTGGAAACAAGAAATCTTGATTGCATCTTTAATTTTTATGGAAACATAAATAAGTTAGTAGAACTGTACTTTGATTGTGTCAACCACTGTCACACAAAACAAAATGTTTTGGTTGAGGTACATTACATTTGTTATGCATGTGATGAGTATGAGGTTATAGATTCTTTTCCCCTCTAATATGGTTGCTATTGCCATTGGCAGTAAGCCAATTGTTCCCTTTTTTTTTTTTTTTATAATTATTACAAGGAAAAAAAACTGTTTCTTCTCCAGACTTGCTTCCAATTGGAATTTTTTTAAGACATTGTAACTTGTCTTTTTACTCTAAATTATGTTTTTTATGGCTCTGTTTTAGTACCCTTTAAACTTTAAAGTACATAGTCCTTGAGCAAATTTAGTTCACATAGTCAGATAGTAATTTCTGGTCCTCTAAAAGCATTGGGAGATAGAAAATAGAAAGATAAGTTATCTATTTCGGTTTTGGCTCATTAATTTTTTTGCATGAAGTTCTGTTGGGGCTATTATCTTTGACCGGCCATTTGAATTCATTTATGTCTCCTCAGTAGTTTTGTCTGTCTTGGTTCTCTCTATGTCCTTTTTTTTTTTTTTTGGTGTTTAGGGCCGGGCTCTGGCTCTGAAAGAAATCAAAGTTCCTTTTGGTCCCTTATTGAGTCTCTGATGCAGCTGACTCCTATAGGCTTCACCTTCTCGATGAGTGGAGTCGGAATTGAGAATTGTTGTTGCTATTAAGTTGCTTGAGCCCTAAACAAAACAAATCCGTAGTAGATACAGATAACAATTATGTTTACTGTGTCAATGTGTGCGTGTATTTGCTTTTTTGTTCCAAATAAAGAGTTCTATTTTTTGGACTATAATACGTTTCTTTAGAAGAAACTAATATATGCATAGGGCTGGGCTGGGCTGGCAGAGAGTCACAGATTCACAGGATAGACTGAGTAAGGGCTCCTCAAGCAGGAGTCGAGATGAAATATATTTGAAGCTATGCACAAGTACAGGTGCGTCCATAATCAATAGTCTTTCATCTCTCTTAACTTATGTGATTAAAGATTGTACTAACAAATGTTTGTCTCCTGGAAAATAAAAAGTTCCTAAAATTATGGATGGGGTATTGAAAGAGGCTCTAGAATACATATAAAGTTTGTGGAGGCATCAATTAACATTTGGATGTGAAGAGACTAGTGTATGGATAGGTAACGGCTAAAAGTAATAGCAATATCTTGTAGTGCAAAGAAACTTTGAATAATTTGACTATTATTATTATTATTATTATTATATCCTTTTGTTCTCCTTTTCCATTATAGATGCATAAAATTTAAGTAGATGAGTCATTGACAAGCCATTTCACATTACAGTAATGCCGAATATCTGTTTGGGATTAGTCTTAGATTGTTACATGTGTAGAACGCATATCTTAAAATTTGGTTGCATTGATGAATATTGTCCGTATATTGTAACAATGAACGTTTCTTCGTGACATTTCTATTTTTGTGTGCATCTAATTGTAAAGAAAGTTTTAAAACAACATCATTTACCGTTGGAGGGTTGTTCACACTTGTTTTTCTTATCCTAATTTTCAAAATCTTTTTGTTTTTATTTTCTACTTAGGTGTTTCTAATGTCTTCATGTCTATTGGATTCTGCAATATAAAAATGTTTTTTTTTTATGAAGGGAGGCGACTTTTTTGTGAGCTCCGTATTTCTTAGAACTTCCTTTTGAGTATCTTTTTCATTTTCTTCGCTAGGGCTCGCCCATGGCAGCGGCCTCACCCCCACCGATGGATTTGATGCTGCCGGGGGGATCTGATCAGGGTGTTAAGGGTCAGAAGACCTTTGCACAGGCACTGATGTTTCTTCCAAATGTCTTCCATACGTATTTTATATTGCAGCATCATCACATGGCATCTTTGGATGCATACATGTAAGGAAGGGATGGAAAATAAACATGAATTGGCTTTGGAGGTATGGATGGCAGTAAAAATTTGGATTAGGAAGATTTCGTCTCTCATGGTGAAACATTGGCCCCTTTCGTACAAAGATGGGAACATACTTCGGGCCCTTCAAAATCCTTGTGTGGACTGTGTTCGGCCTAGACCAAGACTGGTTTATTGGAGGAAACCGGATATCGGTTGGGTAAAGTTGAATGTAGATGAAAGTTGTCATGGCAATCCGGGGAGGTGTGGTAGAGGTGGCATCATTCGAGACCATCATGATAATTTTAAAAGGGTTTTCTCTTCTTTTTTTAGGTAGGGTACGAATAATGAGGTTGAATTGAGGGTTTCAATCATATTGTTATTGAGAGTGATTCTAGTTTGGTGGTTTCTTTGCTAGTTTCTCATAAGTGCACGGCTTGGTATTTATGAGATTTTTGGGAGGAACTCTTGGTCTCTTTGAAGGATGTATATTTCACAATTCAACATCAATTTTGGGAAGGGAAAAATGTGGGGGATTTTCTTGCTCGTAGGGGAGAGGAAGGTCAGAATAATACGTTTGTTGATTTTGTTTCTTTGCCTTATAACTTGAGAGGTATTCTTAGGTTGGATAAGGTCGGTCTACCTCAGGTTCGTTTGTAGTTTTTTTAGGTTGGTTTGGTTGTTTCTTTAGTTGGTTATCAGGGATGGTTTTAGTGCCTTATCTATAAATCCCTAGTGTCTTTTGTTACCACAGTTTTCCTTCACCATAAATGAGGGCTATTAATAAATTAGGATGGGGTCACTGTTGGACATGTGACTTCCGGCTCTTCTTAAAAAAAAAAACAAACAAACAAACGTCTATTGGATACTGCACCCCTTTTGTTCATTCATTATTTCATTGTAATGAAAGATAATTTTGCATCTATATTAATGAGCTCTTTCCTATAGTTTTATCTATTTCAAGTCTGAACTGTTTGTGATGATATTTACCGCCAGCGTTCATTTTAGGCCGCAGGTGGTGCAACATACTATGCGGTTGCATCTCTTCGACTAATGGGATTCATTGGAGATGACCTTTTGTCCTATAGTTCAACATCTTCAATTGTAAATGTGCCATTACTATAGGATTGGATATTGCAGGTATTGCTTTCCTACAGCTTTAATGAGTTCACCACTTGATGGCTACTTCATTTTTATTGTCTTTAGGCCAATGAATTTGTAGGAAGTTGATTATCCATACTTCTGATGATTAAGTTTCTTGTATTATCTCTAATTGTTTTACCTTATTTATTAGAAAAGATGGTTTTATTTTTTGTTGAACTTTTGTTTTTCTTTTGGCAATATATTCTTGAACTATACAAAGTATGCTTGTTTATTATGACAATGCCTTCCACTTTCCTTGTTAGCTAATGTGTTCCCTCCCTCATCCTCTATTTCTCAGCTTCCTTTTGTTTGTGCTTTTGCAGACTAGCATTGATTTTGATGCTAAACCCATGGTCATGCTTAGATGCAACCATCTAGGTTAGTTAAGGTCATTTATTGCCAACGTAGATTCACATCTATAAATATTGTAATGTTTTAGAACTGAATCTCAATCCTTGTTCTGTTTGCTTAATTTTTGTATTTTCTTTTCAATTATAGCTGCATCCAACTTACACCAACTTCAATCTTAAGCTGCTACTTGTATGTGGTCTTCTATATACTTTCTAGTTTATTGGGTTGTTAGTTCTTGCAATTTAAATTGTTGTCCTATATACAAAAACCCTCCAAGATATAATGAATTCTGATATTTAAGAACAATGGAAGAAATTGGAGCATCATCTTGCTGACATAGCATTGTTTCTTACAATAACTACTCAGACCACTGAGAGCCTCTCCTTTGCATCTAGCACCGCCCTGGCATTGCCAATCTCAGCCTTCAATTTATGGTATAAGCCCCTGTCTCATTATCTCAAGGAAAATTATGTTTATCTAATTGAATGGCATTATGTTTGCATAATTGGACATATTTGTATATATTCACTATGTTGATTATGGTAGTTGATTATGGCAGACTTAGAAGAAGTGATGTGTGGTTGGGATTGTAATGGAGTTGGAGGTGAAGTATAAAGATTGTGAAATATGAGATTTGTATTATTTGTTCTGTGTGGAGTTTAATTGGACCTTGCATATTTTGAGTATGTATGTGAAGTTGGTGTAGTGTTAGGATTGTTTAGGTTAGGAAATTATGAAAAGCATGGTTATTGTATCAGTTTGGGATTGTGAAGTTATGTGATTACATGAGTTTGTTGTGTATTAAGTTAAACGGATAATGAGTTTAATTTATATGTGTATATTGACTGCTGCTAGCTATTGTCTAAGACTTGATCTTAATATGATCAATTACTCCTATAGTTCATAAGGTTTAATTTTGTGGATTTATTTATTTATTTTATTTTGTGAAATATCTTTTCCAACGAGTACAATTCACCGGAAATATTTTTTTGGAAATTATACTTATTTCCGGCGATCGCATATCGTTCCAAATATTTTATAGTATTTGCGACGACTGTTATTCACCGCAACTACTTTTCGCAACGATTTAGTTAGCCGTTGGAATAGATTTTCTCATTAGCGGCAATTTATTAAATTTTTTCGACGACTATCATTCGCCGCAAAAAGTTTTGCTGACGATTTCACAGGCTAACCGAATAGGTATTTGCAGCGTTTTATTTGGAATTTGCGGCGAAACAATATTGTCGGAAAAGATAACCTTTTAGCAGCAATTTTTGACTTCTGTTGGGGTAGATCAGAAGTGGAGGGATAATACTGACAAACATGCAGCGATGTATAAATCGCTAGAAAAATCAATAGCGGCGATTTATAAGACTTTTTCCAACGAAAATAATCGCTGGAAAAAGTTAATGCCCTTGTAGTGGGCCTCCATAAAAAAAAAAAGAAAAAAGAAAAAAAAAAGAAAAAGATGTGAGTCAATTGATTGTTGATACCATGTAAAATTATTATTTATTTCAAAATGTTAAGTTAATAATAAAAAAAAATTTATTATTGATTTTATATCTTAATAATTTATGTCTATATGACTAGCCAGTTATTGATTATCATTTAAAGTCCTAAAAAATAGAAGAAGGTGGAGCGAAGAAAGATTTGTAAGAGAGAAGCTATCGGGTGGGGTGGTGCATGGTCATCATGCATGATTGCAAAGATGTGCTGCCCTTACATGCTGAGCAATAAAGGTGTGAAGATGGACAAGGTAGATGGGGATCTGATGTGCACGTTGGTCAACGATACAATAAAAGCAAAGGTTAAAAAAAAAAAAAAGAAGAAAAGGTGGAAAGTCATTTGGATAGCGAATTAAAGAGTTGACAAGATAGAACCTCCCAAAGGATCGAGGAGGAGGAAACAAAATATCTTATATATATATATATATAGAGAGAGATAGAGAGAGAGAGAAACAAAAAATAACAAATGGAGGTAACTGTTGAGCTAAGAAAATCAAGAGCATAGACGTGAAGGCACCGGGGAGGAGAATGCCGCGGGCTTCTTCCTCGAATTCCCCTCCTCCTCCTCCTTCCATCCTT
Organism: Pterocarya stenoptera; assembly: GCA_003123785.1. NCBI lineage: Eukaryota > Viridiplantae > Streptophyta > Magnoliopsida > Fagales > Juglandaceae > Pterocarya > Pterocarya stenoptera. Next base: position 99,013 of record QEOT01001571.1, read on the forward strand.
AAAACTATGGAAACGAAACTGAAAAAGCTTAAAAAGAAGAATATTATTATTAGTTTTTCGGTATTTACAATAACCAAAATTTTCAATAACTTAGCTATATCAATCATACCAAAAGGTAAAAGCTTTTTCTTTATTTTTTTTTTTCTTTTTATACGAGAAAGGTAAAATCTTTTAAAAATTGAGTAACAGAATTATTTGCATGGACAAGATGAATAAATAATCTTTCTAAAACATATATAATGACAGTCTTCTAGAATATATACAAAACCATCTTAATTTAATAAGTAATGTTACGTACAATCCTCATTTTGTATGTGCAAGCCTAGTTAATTTTGTGTTTAAAATTTCTTAAAATGATACGTTTTTCCATCTAATGAAAAGTTTGCACATGCAGTCCCCAAATGAAGACTGCAAATAGAATTACTCTTATTTAATTGGTGTTTACTTTTGCTCCAAATGATGTTGAACTTTTGGTAGATACTATTCACTTATAACTATTTCATAATTTACACTCTCGCTCTCTCCCTTTTCTCTCTAGAGCAACCCCTCAAAAAACCTAGACCAAAGAAGGGGGTTAGAGCTTCGGCTCCTCCCTCCCTCCTCCCTCTTCTCTCTAGTTTTTTTCTTCTTCTTTTTTTTTTGTGTGTTTTTCTTTCAACGTAGGGTGAAATGCTGATCTGTTGTTCTCTGGAACTAAGCGACCATCACACGCCCCACTGCAAGATTCCCAAGATGCCGATCCTTCAGACTTACAAAGAACCTTGTTGAATGGAGCGATGAGTGAGCCACACGCTCGATCCAAAATGCGCATGTGACATCCATGTGCCATTGAAAGAGGAGCTCTACCATCGCCACGTGGCATTTCTGGGACTAGGGCCATCAGTTTCTTCAGACTCAATTGTCCGATATACTTCCAGGTGGTATTGTCCCTCACGCGCCACCATAGTCCTTGTGTTTACTTTTTTTTATTTCCTCTAAGGTTGAAAATGCGGATCTACAGCTTTTCAAGTTGTATTTCACTATTTTCCTATGTATTATTTATGTTTTCTATTATTTCCTTTGTTTTAGGTTAATAATAAAAAACAAATAATCTCTTAGACATTTTGTCCATAGAGTGAAAATCCTCTCCTCCTCTAGAGGGTGGTGTTTGAAATCTCTACTTTAGACAGGGTGTGGTCTCTCAGACGGTTTGTCTATAGAGAGTTCTATAAGTTAAGATCATACCAGTCACAAAAGAATATGTGTATTGGTGGAATCCCAACCATGAGTAGTTGGCTTGTAATCTGAGTTTCTCACTGTATGTATCAGTCATAGCTGTAACTTCGTTTTTATAAATGAATGAAGTCTATTTCCTATTAAAAAAAAAAACAATTTCACGATTTTATATTAAACTAATATTTGTTTTGAATTTAAATATTTCAAGGTCAAAAGGAAAAGTCAAACAAGTTTTAATAAATATAACATTTTATTTGGTTGTTGTATAAAAGTAGACCAATATTAGTAGTTTTATCAATTTTTATAATTCAAACAAAAACTCAGAAAAAAGTTTAGAAATTCCAATTTACAACTATATAAAATGTCATTAATCGAAAAGTCTACTAATGACAACAGCGCCTTTAAACTGCTCATGAATAAATATATTTTCATAAAACTTTCACTATCAGTATAATTTTTTGTAGCATTATTATCAGTATATAAAACTACATAACTGATATAAAAAAAAAAAATGCTGAAACCGGCCAATATATACAATAATATAAGTGCTAGATCTATCTTATAAAATGATGTGATTGATGTGATAAGTTATATCTATTTTATTAATAAAAGATATTTTTACGATGAAGCAATTGTATATAGGGCCTATATATATTGATATTATATTGAGGTCATGAATGGCTGCGTGGCCTGTCATAGAACCAACGAGGAAATCTTTCTGTTTCAAAGTATGTGTGCCCTATGTGTCTGTTTGACAAGGTCTTGTTTTATAGATTAAAAAAAAAAAACGGATTTTGTCCAATCCTTTTAGTTGCTGATCATCTACATTTTTGTAAATAATTAAAGGGTGAACATTTCATTTTAAATGATTTTTTTTTTTGGTGGCTCTATTAGTTTTGATGGGTATAGTAGTATTTAATCATAAATTATTTCAAAAATCTTAATTAACTAGAAGAGAAGAAGTGAATTATATTCTAACGTACAGTTCAACATTCTGAACTGCATAAAACATGCACCCACGTTGGTGTCCTTGTAGACCTGGTTACAACAAAAATATTGCTGAAACCTTAGGTTTGTTAAATGATGCCCGTGTGCAACATCCATTTCTTGCACGAAGGAAGAAATAAAGTATAATTATAACAATTTATCGATCTAATATAAAAACACTGGCATCCGGCTCCCTATATGTTCCTCTTCAGGCTTGGTTTGGATAGCGAAAAGTGTTGAGAAGTGACGTGAATAGTTGTGAGTAGAGATTGGAGTGGATTTGTGGGTCCCATTGAGAGTATTTTGAGTTGTTTAGATGTATGAAGTATGTTGAATTGTTGACTTTTGGATACGTAGTTGAAAAAGGAGTGGGTCCCATTAATAATTGATTTTTTTTAATGATGATTTTATTTATATAATAGTGATAAATATTATAGTGGTTTTTTTTTATTTTTTGTTTATATATAATAATGATAAATATTATAGTAATTTTAATTTTTTTCCTTTACTCTCTCTCTCTGTCTCTCTCCTCTGGCCTGATCTCCCCCATGCCCGATTCTCCTTCAGCCTAGCCCCGCAATGCGTTGCCCAGCCTCACTGCCACCATCGAGGACTCCCCCTCACGCCGACGATCAAGCCAGCCACCACCAATCTCCCCCACGCGCAACTCTCTCTCCCTTGCGGTAACCCAACCGAAATGGGTTTCACTCATTTCTGTCCACTTGCGCCGCTGTACGCGGCCACCCAGGTCACCACACTTCTACCACCTCACACCGGTGATTTCCTCTTGCAGACCCATCCACCATGAACTTCCCTCTCCCTCTCTGTCGCACACTGGCAGAGGCACTCGAGCAGTGAACTCTCGGCTCACAGTCAAACACAATGGCAAGAGATGTTTGAAAACTATTCAGAAGTGTTCAACATTGTGGTTGGCATGTGGAGTCTCCTCATTCATATGAAAATATTTGGAAAGTGTTGAGAAGTGTTCGTTACCCAACACAGCCTAAATTATAGGAGGAATTTTGTGGAAAACCTCAATTTCTCCCTCCCATTCAGTTCCCTAAATTAGAGTTTATATTCACGCATGCTATAGTGGTTCCCCAAATATGAGAAGCCACTACACATCTCCAAACCCATTGTTTATTATTTTTGGCAGTCCCTCTCTCCCTTCACCCTCCCGCGTTCACTCTCCCTCGTGCCCTAGTGGCTATCGACTCTCTCTCGCACTCTACCTGTCCATCGACGGTAGCCCCTCCGAACGACCATGATAGGTAAGTTTATGCCACTTGATTCTCACAAACACACACACACACCCCCCCCCCCCACACACACACACATCCCCACACCCCCACCCACACACCACACACACACTCTCTCTCTCACGTCGGTTGCTTTTTAGAGAAATGCTCTCTCAAATTTGTCTGTAACTCTATTATTTTTCTCTGTAACTCCATTGTTGAATCTTGAGCTAGATCTCGAAAAGCCTAGCCGAAATTGTGAAATGGTTTCTATCTATGCTTCTCTAGGGTTTCTACAAAGGTGATTTTGGTACGGATTGTGGAAACAAATTCGTAAAATTAATGAGCTTGCCATTTGATTCTACTACTTGTTTGATTTGTGCTTTGTGTAATTTATTCAATCTATAGCTTGTTTGATTCTAAAACTATGGTCTCTGCCTTCGATAGCTCTATTACTGGCTTAAGATGATTATGTGCCAATTTCTACTGTCAATTTGATAAGTTTTTGTAAATTCAGAGTTAAAAATTGAATTTGGGCAATTTTCGTTGTCAGAATGATTACTTAGTGTTGCTTTGATGTTGCAATGATAGTTGGCTTCCACAATTGTTGTAATATTTGGCCCTCCAATGTTGTTATGATATTTGGCTTCGACTGTTGCAATTTATGATCTATTCATTAATGTTTTGTGTTGTTAGGTCTCTGGTTCTTGTTGTTGATTGGTTATTTGCTTTGTTGTTGAGTTATATATTTGTTCTTTGCAACTTTAATTGTTGATATGCAGAGGTTGTTGTTGGGGCTGTTTGTGTAATGTAATTAGGCTGTGATGATGGTTAAATTGAATATGATAAATGTGTAAAATCACTAATGCTGTGAATGAGGCTCGCTAGATATGGTAAGGTAACTTGGATGGTCATCTTTTTTGTGAAAAATTCACAAAGACAATCGTTTTGTAGCCATTTTAGCTTGCGTTATGTGATTTCCTATGCCTGAATAAAAAAAGAGTCCTACTATGTACAATCCCAGATAGGGACTCCCCTTGTAGTCCTCTACGTGTGCACGTGCTTCTCTATGTAAGGACCATATTACCCTTGTCCTATCTTGTGAAATTGAAACCAACAATAGAGTTACTTCCTTGAAATTTTTTTCCCACCTATATTCAATCAGTGTCCAACGTAGTCACAATCTTTTTCTCTCTCCATCATCGTTGGCCTCATCCACCATCATCCACCACCGACCACATAAAATCTGTTTGTTTTCTTGTATTTTGCTCAAATTTCACTACTTCCTCTTCAATACTGGTAGTGATTTGTAGTTTCTATACAATTTGTACTTCCAGGGTTTTCACTGCCACTACGTTGTCAAACTATGTCAAACTCTCAATCTTAAAAATAAACCTAAAAATTGCTTAGATTGCTTAAGTAGTTTGTGCTTAGCTTGTTTTGAAATGTGAAGAATGTAACTCCTCGGTTCAAGAATTGCGTTGGATTTTGGAAGCCCATGCAGATTTGTTCTTGTCAAATATAGATGAATTGGGTTTTGGAAGTTGTGGATCTACACCATCCATAACTTGATGGTATATAGAAAGATGAAGTGACAACACAATGAAAAATGGAAAAATAGAAGGAAATCAGCCGACAACCCAGAAGGTAGAATCAAATGATGAGCCGACAACCCAACTATCTACTTTAAGGTCCTGGTTATATACAATATTAGAGTCATTGTGGTCGAGTAAACAAAGGAACCGAAAGAAGAGCTTAGGGAAGCCAAAGAACAACGTCTCAGATTGCCAATCATATCGCAATGTGCATGAGCTTAAAGCAGCAGGAATCCATGTGAAGTGAAGTGAAGTGAAGATAAATCCTTGGGAGGCATATCTTTTATTTGAAACTCAACTTCGACAAAGGATTCCATTGGCTTCCTCCACTAATAGTGGATGACTCAATGGAGCCTATGCTCTTGAACTTAATAGCCTACAAGATGTGTTTGGACTTTGAAAATGACTTTGGCATCACCTCTTACTTATCCTTCCTCGATTCACCATTGATAAAGCCAATGACGTTAAGGAACTAAGGAAAGCACACGTTCTCTTGAACCTCATCAGCAAAGATGAATAAAGGGCTTAGTTCTTCAATGAGATAGGGAAGTCAAGTCCTCGGCAACACTTGGTGCTTGACCTTGGCAAGTATAAGGAAGTGAGGTCTCAGATTCAAGAATACGATGACAAAACTTGGGTGACATGGGTGGCCGAATCATCCACAATCATTTCAACAGCCCCTGAGCGCTGCTTGCTTTTCTTGGTGCATTATTCGCGCTTGCTCTAAGTGCCACTCAAACTTGGTATGCAGTGGATTCTTGATGGCCCCTAGACTCTACCACAAGTGCATGGGTTGTGACAAATAGAACAGGGCAAAAAGAGTATCATTTCCATAAGGAGGAGATTCAAGTACTAATTTATAAACTTTCCTATATTATTTAGACGATCTCAAATTGATGTGACTGATTGCAAATTCTTAACCTGAAAAATCAAATATGAAAGGTTCCTAGGGCTTGGATTTCATCAATTGAATTCCTTCAATGAGTTTAAACTTGGTTGCTTGCATAAATGTTTTGCTAATTACAATGACTAAATTTCATTTTTTTATATGATATCCTCTTTCAAGGTACAACACCTATACCTGTATTAATCCTATGTCTACTATTGTGATCATAGTAATTAAATATAAATTCACTATGCTCTGTGGAATTCTTGAATATAGGTCACAAAGGTGTGTATTTATTTCTAAACTACACTGTCAAGGTTAGATGAATTCACGAAATATTATTGAACTTCAACTTCCGTTACTTCATTCAACATCTTAAACATGCAAATCATGGCCACTAAATTGCAAGAATGAAAACCGAAATAATCCAATTTAAATTAATAAAGGGTATTCAATACAACCATACTCAAATTATATCCAATGACTACATCCTAGCCCTAGAGTAATAAAAGTAGAAAATCATAACTAATCAAATATTCCAATTATTTCTCAAACATAAATTCGAATTCAACATCCTTAATAACAATTCAGCAACTAACTATTAGAGAAAGAGAAAAAGAACTCTGTAATTGCAGAAATCGTGAGCTTCGTTCTTTCCTTTGGAATTCTGACTCTTCCTTCAATCTTCCTCCCTCAAATTCATGCCAATGATATGCTTATATAGGGTAGAAAAGAAATCATTCTTAGAGACAAAGTTGTAGCACTTTAAGATAGCTTTTCAACACATCAAAAATCGCATCAATCGGATGTTTGAGTAGGCCGTTTTGGTCAAAATAGTAAAGTATGTCCATGTTGTCTCTTAGCGCATTTCGGATTTGGATTTCTTCTGGATTCCTTTTATGATTTTTTTTTATTATCCAAATTACTCTCAAACCCTCTGAAACTTTTCTTTTTAGAACCCATCCTTCCATATTCTCAAGTCATCCAATCCATTCAAAATCAATTCTCTTTTCAAATTTTAAAACAAAAGATTTATTCCATATATACTACTGAAAATCAAGAATTCTTGGCTGATTGACTTCGAGCTGAATTTAGAGGCTTAAAACAATGTACTTTGGTGCTAATTCCTCACAAAAGTTTTAGATCTCGTTCTCAGCTTTCAAACACACCTGGTTTTGCTTTATTTTGACCTCTAGAACTCTAGTTATAGGCTGAAAATCGAAACAGGATTTGGGCTGCAGTAAACGTCTGGACAGATTCAAACTTCTCCATGTCATCTAAGTTTTTAACTTCAAAACGGTAGTACTGTGTTTTGGGCTCTGCATAAAATTTTTAGCCCTACATCTTAGATTTCCATCAAATCAAACAAAACCTGAAACCGAGGTCTGTACCTCCAGTTAGAACCCAAAAATCGAATAGTGTTCTTGTTTGACTAGACCAGACCAACTAGGTTTTGCTCTCTTGGCCTAGCCTGATTTCTGCCTCTTCACATCATCCAATTTCAACCTAATTCAATAATTAAACACCTGCAAAATACCAAGAACTTCAAAGAATTAAATAAATGTAAAAGACACCTAAAATTCTAGAAAAATGAGCTAAGAAACATACAAAACACTTTGAATCAAAACAATTAGGACTAAGAAAATGAGTGAAATAAATCTCCACATCAATTCTCCCCCCCCCCAACCCCCCGGCCCTTGTGAAAAGTTCTACAAGAAATTCAATCAAAACTTACGAAAGGGATGATCGATCAAAGGCGCTGATAATTAATTTGCTCATTGTTTTGTTTTGCATCTATATATCTTCTTATCTAAAGGAAATGGTTTCTTATCTAAAATTCTCTTTAGTCTTTACATAACTAGTACATATGTTTTACTCCACTTAATGGAATGACATCGTTTTGACTATTAATGAAACAATTTGTTTCTAGTGGTGCGCAGGGAGTCCCAGATTGTTGACTACATATAGAATTTTTCATAAAAAAAAAACAATTCTGAGTCTCTTCCCTAAATTTTTATAATATTTGGGTGTTTATGTGCTTATCCCTATTTTTAGAATAATGTTTTCTTATTTTGTGGTTAACGAACAATTTTTTTTATAGGTAAAAGTAAGTTCATGGAACATAAGGAAAGTTAATTGCATATGGAACAAAAAACTACTAACTTGTACACTTTGTTTGGTTATCAACTCTCTTTCGGTATTTTTACTGTTCTACTGTGATTTAGGCTTCTTGTTCAGTTTTGTTGATTGGATTAGTTTGGTATTTTTGCTTTTCTAATGTGATTTAGGCATATTGTTCAGTTTTGTCGATTGGATTAGTTTGGTATTTTTGTTGTTTTGCTATGATTTAGGCATGCTATTCAGTTTTGCAGGTTGGATTAATTTGGTATTTTGGCTGTTTAGCTACGATTTAGACATGCTATTCAGTTTTTTTTTTTTTTTTCGTTGGATTAGTTTCTTATTTTACTTGTTGTACTGTGATATACCTATGTTAAACATCCTTTCAACTTGTTGAAACATAAAAGCTTCTTTCCTGAATAGCTTAACCTATTCTTGTACATCTTTTTTCCTATGGTTCCATTTTTTACCTCATCAATTTGCTTGTTATTTTCATTGTTATGCTTTGAGTTATCGATGCTGGTTCATCCTCAAATCTTGATTATTTTATAGACCCCCCATCCTGAATAGCATAACTTGTTCTTTCTTGGTTGGATTATTTAGTTATTTTACTTGTTATGCTATGATATATCTATGATGTGATATTTCATCTTTCTTAACAACTCTTCTGTTCTATCAAGATAGGCATGTTGTTTAGTTTTGTTGGTTGGATTAGTTTGCTATTTTTGCTGTTTAGCTGTGATTTAGTCATGCTATTCAATTTTTTGGGTTGCATTAGTTTCTTCTTTAATTTCATTTTCCTTCTTTATCCCCCTTGATTGTGATGATGACAAAGTTGAGTGGGGACACAAGAATTTAGGCACATACTCTATGGCAAGGAAACCCGAATGACCAATCACTACTGGCAATCGATTGTTGCAACCATTGAGAATGTTGCCACTTCCTAAGTATAAGCAAAGTACAACTGAGTGAAGCATTGAGTCCTTAATATATCGGTGGTTGGCCATTCAAGAGGCGATCAATAAATGTTGTACGAAACTAGCCCAAGTCGAAAGGTTGAATCAAAGTTGCATGACCAAGTAAGACAATGTATAAACATCGAATACTTTAAACTTCTTGTACTGAAAATTTTTTTATATATAATTTTGGCCCAAGTTTGTTAATTATTTTATGTTTTTTTCCATTTTGCAAGTCTGACAAAGCGAAGATTACATACAAATCATTGGAGAATAGCTCATTTCCATTCGAGTATTGTTGGCACCTATTGAATTACCAATCAAAATGGATTCAGCATTGCTCAAAGGAAGGTCCAAAGTGAACATCCACGATGTCCCCGACCCTGACGTGTACCTCAGTTGCATTTGTAGATTCAATAAAAGATGTTGAGCTGAAGAATTTTCTGGAACATGATGTTGTTGACTTGGAAAGGCCAATGGGAAGGAAAGCTGGGAAAGCAAAACAAAAGGTCCCAAGTAGACCAACAGAAAACATTGTTTAGTTGACGAGGATGAAGTATACACTTCTCGAGAAGTCACGAGCTTAGGAGAAACAGATTTTCCATCTGAAGGAGGAGAAGATGCAATATGATCGAGAAAGGGAGGGGAATAAAATATAGCAAGAGGATGAGCAGCTTAGGTTGGAAGCTAAGAGACTTGAATTTGCCCTGTTTAAAGTGGAGGAGAGAGCGAAGACAAATAGGTTAAAGAGAGAGGAGCGAATCATGTTGATGGATGTCGCTGGTTACCTGAAATACAACACACATATTTCCATCAATGTCAAAGGGAGGTTGTGGGGAAGCGTAATATAGAGAAACAATGATAGTTGTTTTAAAATATTTGTTGGCTTTCCTTTCGTATATTTCTGATTACATTCACCAATGTTAAATCATTAGTTAATTTGTAACACATTATTATTTTTCATGTGTATGTGGTTTTGAACATAATTTAGGAATGAACATATGGTAAAATTGTGCATGGATGGAAAGATGGTAAACAGATCTTACCAATAGTTCAAATATTACATATAGGAAAAATACAACCATATATTTTGGCCAATGTTGTTATGCCAATATTTTTTAGGGAAAAGAAATTGTACAATTAGGAATGTTTAGTCACTATTAACAATATATATATTATAGTGGATTGAACCTTTTCTAATTGTGGGAATATAATTTTCATTGATGCTCCATTATATTTGATTGGAGTTGATGATAAGCTGAAGTGTCTCTAATCTCGTAGTGAAGTTGAATAACTCCATGAGTTCAATTGTAGGTTCGCGCGACAGTTCAGGCAAGTCCTCATCAAGTTTTTCATACTAGAACTCGAGACCCCAGTATCATCACGCTCGTCTTCGATGATCATGTTATATAGAATTACACATGCTTTCAATATATTTCTTAGATAACTACTTTTGAACATTCGAGCAGGTCCACGAACAATTACAAAGCGTTGTTAAAGGACCCCAAATGCACACTCTACATCCTTTCTTGTTGATTCATGTGCTACAGCAAAATATTTTTTTTTTGTTCCCTTGTGGAGATGAGATTATCCCATAGTGTAGTCATTGCCATTAATTGAGTAATTCACTGGAGGATCACGCCCTTGGGAAAGTTAAGTGAAAAATAAAATATCTCTCAAGCACATTGATATTGTTATGAGAATCGGATAATCCAAAAAAGGCATGTTATATCCAAAAATCATATGAAACAACTGCTTCTAATATAATAGTTGGTTCCCGACTGTGCCTGGAGTACATACCTTTCCATGCAGATGGACAATTTTTTCACTTTCAATGCATGCAATCAATGCTTTCTAGCATCCTTAGGAATCCACATTGTTCACCAACAGTGAGCAGTTAGGCAATATCATTGACACTTGGAGACCTCAACTATTCATTAGAAAAAACATTTATTATTGAGGTTACAAACTTTGTCAAGCTCTCCATTGAGGTACTTTCTCCAATCCGAATGTATTCATTCATAAAATCAGTAGTTCTCTATACGCAAGCATTCTAAGTGCAATAGTTATCTTTTCTAGGGAAAACAAACTGAGTCTTCCAGCATTATCTTTTCTTTTGATGAAATAAGGCTCGTAAGCCTCTATCTCATGCCGAATACTAAGAAACAAAGCACGACCTATACGAAATCTCCTTCGAAATATATTCGACGGATATACTGGTACTTCTGAAAAATAGTCACGAAATAGCTGTCTGTGCCCTTCAACATGATCACACCTAATGTACATACGACGTTGGCGAGGACCACATAGAGTAGATGTTGATCATCCATCATCATTAAGAACAAGCTCCAACTTATCTTCAGAGTCTAATAAAGCAGCAATTTGTGAAAAAAAGAACGAACCATTCAAGAAGCGAGTGGAAAATGAGGCCAGAATGAGAATTTTCTCTTAATATGAAGTGAAACTTAGGCTACTGTGGATGCGAATGGATTCAGAAATGCTCTTATTTATACATAAAAATGTTGCCATCTGAAAATATGTCCATTAGGAAAAAGACAAAAAATATTACTATTAGATCTTAGAGAAAACTATAATCTTGATTTTTATTTATCCATTACAAATAAAATGCTGTTGAAAATGGCATATTTTTTAAATAAAAAAAAACTTGATTATTTTAAAACCTTAATAATTTCAAAACTATTCTTGTACCTAAAAATTGGGCTTTGTGTTTTAAATATTAGCTACAAGGTGATTGTTTAAAACATAAAGAAAAAGACAAAAGAATGAGTAGTTAAAATTGTAAATGAAAGTGAGAGAAAAATAATAATAAAGAAATAATAAAAAAATATTATTTTAATAGAACATAGAAATGACAGGAAATGAGATGTATGAGGTTATTAATAGATGAATAAAATTTAAGATAAAATTTTAGGAATAATGTCTTTTAGCTAGAATTTAGGAAAAATAATAGGGAATGAGATGTAAATGCTCTAACGTTATTTTATCAAAATACAATAATATATGTTATTAAAGTTTAAGTTGTTAAACGGGAATAATAGATATAATTAAAGTACTAGTTTTTACTCAGTAATTTGTAGTGCCATGTTGTTCTCTTAACAAATTTCTTTTTTATTTTGTCAACCCATATTTTTTAGTTTGAACAAAAACCCATTTGTAGGCTACTTTATTGATAAAAAACACAACACTGATATGTAAACTATCGCATCAACTTTCATAAAAATACATTGGTAGCTAATATATTCTTCAAGCATTCTTGTCCACCCTATATAAAGGTTTTTCAGCCAAAATTTGGAAAAAAAAAAAAAAGGTGTTAAAATCTCCCTACATCCGGCTGTGCATTTTGAGGGATAGATTTAACTTTGCCATAGTAACTCCTCAAATTTGGAGAGCTACTGTAGTTTTCCCTAAACTTACTTTATTATTACTTTTATTCTTTATTTTCTTCTTTGCTTCTTTTAAATGTTTTTTCTCCTAGATATGATAGTTTATTTGTCTTTTCTCAAACTATTTTATAACTTTTTTTTTTTACTGTTATCATTATTGTTACATTTTTATCATCATTTATAAAAGAGTTTGTCATTAATAGAAAATTATAGATGTCAGAAATATTATTTTTTTGTGAGAAATAAATAATTTGAAATTTTAAAAATAATCGTTAGAGATAAATAATTAAAAACATGAAGACAACAAATAACTCTTGTTTAAAAAACGTCGAAAAGAAATAAGTTAAAATAATAATAAAAAATAATAAATAAAGACTATTTATTTAAAAAAAATAGAGAAAGAATATAGAGGGATATACGAGGTTTTAGAAAAGTGAGTAGGTAAAACATAGAATAGGTGTATTTTACTAAAATTTGGCAAATAATACATAGAGGCAAATGTGAATGCTCTAAGTTATTGAATTTTAAAAAATTTTAAAATCTATAAGCACTGTTCATCTTGATGGCGATAGTTACTTTGGCACACTATATAAAGAGTACATAATACAAAAAAGAAAAAAGAAAAAAAGAGAGATGGGTAGTGATTGACGCCTCCAATGTGAGGAACCACCTGACTCAAAAAGGGAACAGACCATTCTTGAAGTTGAGTGGAAGAAAAAGATGAGAAACACTCAAATGGTCTAAGGAATTAGCAAAAACTGCTCTAAAGTGTAGCCATTCC
>QEOT01001571.1:122337-166457 GCA_003123785.1 Pterocarya stenoptera
GATGTTTCTTTAGGAACTTTTAGTGTAAAGTTTGTTTTTCACTTTTTCGGAGTGAATAATAACCTCGATGTAGCACTAAGTGTAGTGTTTTCAAAATCACAGTGTGAAATGTCGAAATTAAGTTAGAGAAGCTTGAGTCCTGAGTACGGAGACTAGTAACTGCCATAGTTGTAACAACCCACTAGAAATTAAAAGGTGGAATTTCTATAGACTTTATGAACATCTTGAAGTTTTCACGGATCGACCAATCGCATAGGTTTTAGTCTATCAACATAGTAGGTGTTACCACTCACTATTGTGTCAAAAGTGAGATTCAATTTATTTTTTGTAGTTAGAAGTGTCAAAATGTGATATAATCTACACCATTAAACTTAAACGAATATTTAGAATTTTATGGCGCAATAAACTTATTTTCAATTTTCGGACGAAATGTCTGTTCAAAAATGCATTTTAATGCTTTTGAGATACTTCAAAGTTGAATTTTGATAAACAAATTAAACTATTTGGTTGGTATGTTTCTTTAGGAACTTTTAGTGTGAAGTTTGTTTTTCACTTTTTCGGAGTGAATAATAACCTCGATGTAGCACTAAGTGTAGTATTTTCAAAATCACAGTGTGAAATGTCCAAATTAGATTAGAGAAGTTTTGTTTAGACACTTGATAAGATCTTAGTCACACTTGATTAATAGTGTTGGACACTTGGCACCAAAAGAAACTATGAGATAGAAATGTAAAGGAAATCAATGTGCGAGATCATGCCACCTCGTAGTTTTACACTAGTAAGCAGATAAGTTATTCTCTCCCAGAATGGTCTCCGACTCATTCATGAATCAAGAGGGTTGATTCTTGCGTGGGTCTCCACGACTGGCTGCATGGCAGCCGCAGATGGTGGTTCCAGTCGGCCTTCTTTTGCCGATCTGGTTACCAATGTCCCCCAACCCATCCCTAAGATGGTGCTTCAGTATAGAACTCTGAAGGTGCTAGACGCGAAACATATTTTTAGTTTTCACGTGAAGAGATCACAAAGTCTACAGAACCATTCGTTATTCAGTGGTTCTAAAGTTCTTGAAGCAACGGCCATCCCTTGATGCTGTGCGTTCGTTTATACACAACCGCTAGGGCCATTCTTCTACCATGGTTGTCTCTTCCATAAGGAGGCCAAGAAACGTATTAGTTCGCATGATCAACGAGGCTGACTTTACAAAGGCTTTGTCGAGAGACATTTGTGAGATAAATGGGATTTTCTACCGGGTGTTTAGATGGACACCAGATTTCAAGGATAAGGAGGAGCCTTCATGAGTATCAGTTTGGATCTTCCTCCCGGGTCTCCCTCCTAACTTTTACAGTGTAGCATTCTTGAGTATCTTCATGGCTCCTATTGGCACTTTTATATCGAGATAATCCTACTCGTTGTGCCATGCAAACGGATGGGGCACGGCTGTGTGTTGAGGTTGATGCGGCCAAAGAACCTCTCTCTCACTTCTGGATTGGAGCACTGGGCTTACCATCTAGACACGACTGTTTTTGAAACGCTTCCTGCCTACTACTGCAAGTGCCGAATGCAAGGTCACAATTCAAAGACCTGTCGGGGCAAATCAAATGGTAAAGATGGGAAAGATACGAGCAGGGAAGAAGGGGCAGAACGAATCGGCTGTAGTTCTTGAGATGGTTTCTGACACGGCTCCTAAGACGGGTCTAGGTGGAGTTGAGATTTCGATTGATACCATGGTACCGAGTGATGTTGTGGTACCAAGTGCAGTTCGGCATGTTGCTATCATTGATCCAACGGGGGTTATTTCACAGAAAGATGAGGGACCTAACGTGCCTATGATGCAGGAAGTTCATGCTAAAGGGGAGCCACTAATTCCTACTACTGCTGTGATCTTAGATATTGCAGGGATACCAAGTGAGGAGGCTGTTGTTTCGGATACTACTGTGCCTCCTGTCATAGCAAATAACTTAATGCCAGATCAATCTCCTAGGATCATGCTTTCGGCTTCTGCTGCCTGTGCATCAATTGAGAGGGAGGTTATGCCCATTCTCCCAATTGTAGAGCAGGAGAGTGAGATGGATGCTATGGCTTCGGATGAAGAACTAGATGAGAAGTTACCTTTTGCCGAGGATATTGTTTCGGAACCAGAACCAGAATTTCATCCTCAAGATAAAGAATACATGACAAAATCTGAGATCAAAGAAGGTAAAAGGAAATATAAGAAGAAAAGTTTTGTTAAAATGAGAAGCTCTTCTCGAGTGCTTGCTCGTTTCTCTAATCCCTCCCAATGATTGACTGGTTGAACCATTAGGGGGAAAAGTAGATTAAAAATGGATTGGTTGAGGGGGGAAAATTTTGGATCTATTGGGATATTACTCTGGAGGTGAGTTTGGTTCGTATGGGCGGGAAATATGTCACACTCAAAGTAGGCGAAGGTGGGAAAATTTTTCACATGGTAACAAAATGGCAGATTGGTTGGCTAAAGATGTGCTAATGGTGTCGCTGGGCTACATTAGAATTGATTTTTGCCTTGGGTCCTTGGAGGCTTCTTACAATTGGATGTTTCTAGTTTGCCTTCATTAAGAAGTTAATTTCAATTTGATTTTATCAGACTTTTTGCTCTTCGTTTTGTTCATAGGCTTATTTAGAGTCTTTTTCTAGGTTTGGGTTATTTGTTGTTTTTTAAGATCTTTTTTTGTTTCCATGATTTTCCTCCGCCATAAGTGAGGATTTTATTAAGAAATTCGGGAGGGAGTCACTAATGGACAGGTGATTGCCCACTCTTCAATTAAAAAAAAAAAAAAAGATCATGCCACCTTAGCAAAATCATATTCTATCTAACCATCCAATTTGTGTCAAATCAAAGAGGGTTTCAACCTTAGTGAAACCTTAAACATTTGGAATCCAATTGAAACCCAAAAAAAAAAAAAAAAAAAAACTTGGAAGTAACCAAAACCCTAAACGGTTACCCAAACCCCAAACTTGATTTCAACCCTATTGAATCTTATTTCTAACATTGTATTTAATCACTTGATTAAATCCTTCCACATGCTATTAATCTCTCAAATTCATGTTATGGCATCATTATCAACCATTTAAACTTTGAAAATTTGATTGAGTAAAAAAAAATTGAATTTGTACTTGATAGCATCCCAAATCCTAACCAAATCCTCTTTAAACCCTAAAATAAAGCCCACTTGTTTAAGGCTTATTACGCCCACGAGTTTTGGCCATCTTGGCAAAAATTCTTGAGAAAGTTTCCACCCTCTCAAGACTGACCATCCACTGCTCATGATAGCCCTCAAATAGTCTTTGATGGGAAAGGGAAGGCCAACTCACCACCACCCTTATACACCTATAGGTAGCCCATGCCTTGGGCAGTTTCCTCCTCACTTTGACCAAGACTTTCATCATTCAAGTGTCATTCAAAGAATAGAATTCACTCTTCCAAAGAGGCGTGCAGGTCATTTCCTCACTCATTTCATTCCTTTCATTTTTGTTCTTGGAGAGAACACTTAGAGTTTTCTCTCAGATAGTTTTCTAAGCTTTCTTGTCTTCAGTTTTCAAATCCCTTGTAAGTATTCACTAATCTATCTTCATGAAAGTTATTCCTCTTTGATTCTAGTTTCTATGGATACCTTTTGTGTTTGATGTTATGGTCATTTAACTGGTCAAAAGTTATTTTAACCATGGAAATGTCAATTTACGGGATAAACTCGATAGTGTGTTGTATTTTGGAGTTTTTAACAAAACTAATAGACAAATATTGGTCTGAAATTTTGTTGAAGGGCTGTCAACATGTTTATGTGAATGTTTGTTAAAGATTCGTTGCATGATTAAAACTTTTGATAGAAGGTTTTCTTAGATCGTTTTTGTTTTGAGAAAGATTAGATCTTTTGTGTTTTAATATAACTCCAATGACTTTGATAAATTTATTTGATGATCCTAAGCCTTTGATATACATCTTATGATATTAGTTTGAAGATTTGTGGTGTTAGTTTCAAATATATGAATTTGTATGCAAGATAATACTCGGTTGAGTCAAAAGTTTGATGATTTCGGCTAAATTCATGTTTTGGTTTATTTGTAGTCATGGGATTTTAAGTTTAATACTTGGATCTACTTTAGGACACATCTTAAAACCATAATATGTTGTTGGTTTGAATATTTAATCATAGTATACTCGGATCAAGTGTTTGATCAAATCGAAGTTAAGAAAATTTTTTTATTTCTAACTAAGTGTTGGAGCTGAGTACTTCAAGTGAGGTTTTATAATTTTTATGTGTTTATTCAAAGTATTTTAGTACTTAGGAGTGTGTTAGGAACATGTTTGAAGAAATTTTTTGAATTTTTGGATTTCTTGGAGATATTTAGAAAATAGTCAAAACCTTGAGAATTAAGAGTTTGTGTTTTGGTTAAAAGTTTGGATCTTTTTGGTTAAAAATATTTTGTATTTTTGTGAAGTTGATTTTGTTGGATTTTTTAAGCATGTTTTTAATCTTAGGTCATAAGGATCTTTGTTGCAATATTTTGGTTTGATCATGAGTTTTAAAGTTGGATGAAATTGTAACAAAATCAAAAGATATTGTCTTTGGAGTGTTTCGGCCGTATGGTGTTTTTCATAATTGTGATTGGTTTTAAATTTTTCTAAGTTCATATTTAAGTTGAGGACAAAATTTATATAAGGAATATAAATTTTGGTGATTTTTGGAGTTATGATGTAAAATCTTTAAGTTATGAGAAAATGGTCATTTTTCTACATATAGCTATAAAATAGTATTTTTACTCTAAGCTAGTAGTTTCAAGTTTCTAATTTATTAGTGAGAAATTTTCTAACTTTTAGAATCCATACTTACAGTTTCTTATATTTTGTGGTAAATCCCTCATAACACAACAATCATTGTAAGTTAGCTTCTAATTTACTATCAAATTACTATGTATATGTGATTGGTAAGGAAATTATAGTTTATGTACTTATGTTATCATATATGACATGCTATGTCATGTTACTACAATATTAATCTGTTACTGGATATATTCTGTCGCATAATATTTGTTTGTTACATGTTGTGCCATATCACGCAATGTTATATGTCACATTTTATGCCTTGTCACGTGATGTTATCTGTTATACGTTATGCCATGTCATAAAATGTTCATCTATTACACATTATGCCAGTAGATCCTGCCATGCCATTCATCTCACGTACATGTCATGTTACGTTACGTCAATATATTTGTCCTTTTTCATTTCATATCATGTCATGCCTCAAGTTCAAGGTATGTCTCCCAAAATGGTATTTTTTAAGTCTAGTCATGTTACATACACGTACTATCATGTTATTGTTCAAGTCATTAGTATTAAATCATGGTAACCCTATAAGACAAGACTATACTATCGTGTAACCCTATGAGACAAGACTACTCGATCGTGATAACGCCGTAAGACAAGACTACTCTATCATGGTAACCCCATGAGACAAGACTGCACTATCGTGATAGCCCCATGAGACAAGAATATCATGGCAACTCTATAAGACAAGGACATCGTGGCAACCCCATGAGACAAGTATACAATTCAAGTTCACGATTGTTTTACGTTAAATTCATATTCAGTTTCAAGCTCAGTTTCACGTCACGTTTATTTCAGTTCATGTTTCAATTCACGTTTAGTTTTTGTTTCAATTCACTTTTAGTTTATGTTTTAGTTCATGTTTTAGTTCACGTTCAGATCATGTTTGGTTTATGTTTCAGTTCACATTTAGTTCATGTTTCAGTTCATGTTCAGTCATGTCAAGTTTCAAGTTCAGTCCATGTCAATTCATGTCATGTTACATGTCAAGTTATGCCATGCTCATTTATGATTATGATTGTGCATTCATGTCTTTATTGTCATACATGCATTTGTAAACCAAATGTTAAATGTTTTGTTAACTTTATGAGATTTGTACTCAAATCTCACAATGGTAGTCCTAACTACCATTGCTCTCAGAATGGTAGATCGTGTGTTAGGACCTGAAGAATCGACAGAGGATCACCGAGTCAAGGTCGATTAGGCCATGACGCGATGACAAGGAGCTCTTCGTTTCGATGAATTTGTAGATAGGATTATGGTTATCCTGGCAGAGATGCACGAGCTACTTCTTAGCAAGCCTAGTAGTGATAATATTCACTTGATTATGTACCTGAGGGGCTCTGTCTCCAGCATTAGGAATGTTGCAGATACTATAGACAAAGCATTTTAACCTTTGGATATTAGTTATCATGTGACTTTTATGAAGTATGTTTACGTTCATTCGGGATATATCTTATCTGGTATACAGTATTGCTCGAAGAAGAAAAAATTTATCCGCTGCGAATATTGTATATTTTTTATATGCATGCTAGGTGTATTGCATCTTTATCTCTTATGAACGGAGGTAGGTAACCTTGTGTTGTATGTCCCAAAGCTTCAGGGTCCACCAAATCCCAAGTGGAATCTAGGGCATCACAATAGTTACCTTATTCCTTCCATTAGAACATATAATGTCAAGTCTGGCAACTTATATTCGATCTGCCACTTTAAGGTGACAAACTTTATGTACCTCTAGATGATGAAATATCTTAGGATTTGATGAAAGGTGTGAAGCCCCCTTTTGTTGTGAAGATTAGTATTCTGATACTTAATAGCTAGCGTTGTCACTATAGTGTATTATGCTTAAATTTCTATTGCTATAACATAAAAAACTTTCTTTCATGTGTACTTTCCTCTGTAAAATTGCACGCCTAGTTCAATTTCTTCTTGGATGTTGACTATTGGCCTGAACCATTGACACCACGAATCTGCCTTGACCTTCATGAGGAATGGGATGCCACACCCAATACAAGGTTCTATATAAGAATGCATTTTTTAGAAGGGGGAATACTGAAGTTGGCTTGTAAAACTAGAGATTGTCTCATGGTAAAGTAGTACAATAGATTCTGTATTGAAGTATCGAGGAAGTAAACGAACGCATTTATCATTCATCTACCAATTTCTGTGGTTGAAGCATCTATTGGCCTTAAAAGAGTTTAGCTTTGAGTCCCAATTAAGTTTAATTATATAAAATAATTATACAAAGTAGTTCTTTTAATTAATTTTCTTATAGGTAGATTTCTCTTAGCAAATTTTCAAAAATAAATAGTCATGTATTCCAAATCAGTGCTCATGATGATCAATTTCACAAAAAATAGGAAAACACATAACCATTTAAAGAAGTGGAAATATCTATATGTTATTGGTGTCTTAATAAGCTCCAAGTTGCCAAAGGCTTGTGACTTGATTGACATAAATTTTCAACTTTTAAAATTGAGTTATTGGATTCAAAATTCCCCTCTCCAAATGTATTTTAAAAAATCAAAAAAAGAAACTCCAAGTGGTGTGTGGCTCAGAAAATCAATAACCCACGAGTGCAAAAAGGAACACCAATGAATGAAATTGTTGCCACATTCATAATGTATGCTATCCTATCCAAAGTGAAGGCAGCACGATGGGGTTGAGAAGTCAGTCCATCATCTCCATTAATAACCAACTTAAAGTTCTGGCACTTGATTCTAAGGCGTCAACTTCTAGAAGCCTGGGTGCTGATTCCACCATAGGTACATAATGGGAAAGAAAATATATAAATATATATATATATATAAATATATAAATATATAAATACCCGGTTGACTTTGCTGGTTCACTTTTAAAACCTCAACAAATTTTCAAAACATTTTAGAATTATGTATGCTTTCCTTGTATCTAAGGGAGAAGAAATACACCTTGCATCCTCAAATTATAAAACATGGTAATTACCCAATATTGGTCACATTCAAGCCAGTGAGGGTTTGGAATAGATGGCTTTGATATGATCATCTTAACTTTCAACATTTTTTGCTCAAAATAACCGCTTCGATAGGTTTGGATTGATAGATGAGATGAGATTAGATGAGTTGAGATGGTTTTAGATGAGTTGAATAAGATATTATTATAATATTATTTCTTAATATTATTATTATTTTGAGATTTGAAAAAATGGAATTGTTTATTATATTTTATGTGAAAATTTGAAAAAATTATAATGATGAGATGAGATGAGTTCTCAATCCAAACAATATAGGAAATTTTTTGTTGGGAGCCCAACCAACATAAATATAAAAGAATATAAGTTCTTATAGTCTCTCTTTTGAAAGAGATTATAGTCTCTCTCGATATGAGTACGCTTGCATTACTAAAGATCTATTTAAAGATTTGAAACAAAAAATTAATATTATAATTGTTCAAAATCGATCAATTAAAAAAAATCAACATTGTTCTACAAATCCATCATAAAAGCAAAAATAAAGGATAAAATTTAAGAAAATAAAAAATAAACTTGGTTATTGAGTCCAAGTGTAAAGCCTCTATTATATAGATAGGAATAGCCACGTGAGATATGTTGTTGTCACTCTTGATTGTTAACTCAATGGTAGCGTAGATGTTACTAATAAAATCAATCAAAATAAGTTAGTTAGTGGAAGACTTTGAAAAGAAAAGTGTCAACAAATAGGAAAAATGAGGTTGTAAATTTACCAAATAGCTTATAAAAAGAGACCGAGAAAATTTCTTGCCTATTATGAGGTGTGAAAAAAAGTTATAAAAAAATCAATATGAGAATGTAAGATTTTATTAATGACTAAGAAATAGGTGCAAGTATGAAAAAGTTATTGAGAAAAATAAAAGGAAGAAAACTAAGAGTTTTGAAGATTTTTGGGGGTGGCCAAATTGTCATTAACAAAAGAGAAATAGCATTATGCGGCATGCCGCCCTATCTATACAGCTCATTTTGCCCTATTGACGTAACATCACTACGCGATGTCACATGGTTTATTAAAAAAAATAAAAAAATAAAACACAAACATAAATGGAATAGAGGAAGCCTAGAGTTTTAATTTTTCAAATGCCATTTTATTTTAAATATATATGTTTTATTTTTAATAAATCACGTGACATATAGGGAAAAATGAGCGGAATAATTGGAGCGACATAGTAAGATGATAAATGTTAGGTTGCTTAATGTGACAATGCTAATTATATGACAGTGTCATAAAGATTTGAATTTCAAAATAAGATTGAGATTTTAAATTAAAATCTACTCGATAAAATATAGAATTATAAGGAATATTAATATAATCTTAATTCACCTCCGACTTGAATCCATGCATTTGCGACTGACAGCCTAAAATCTTTTAACAATTGCATCACATAAAGGGCCCTTAATGATAGTGATAATTAAAGGAACATAAACGAACATGTCAACAATATTTAAAAAAAAAAAAAAAAAACTATGTAATGAGGCTTGTTGTTATATGTTAGTAGAACTCCACGTTGATCTTGATGCCAGATTTTGGACCCGACAGTACTCGATAGTTGGTCAAATGATCTAGCTATAGATGATGATGTCGATGAAGGAGACACAAATAGTATGTCGTTTGGCACTGAGGTCTCGCCCACAGGATTTAGGGATCGAGAAATTTCAGTATTTGGAAATCCCAAGCCCTCGTGTATATATCTATTTTACAAGGTGAAGTGGAGAGGAAAAGTTGTTTACATTTGAAAAGTGAAATGGAAGAAGAACACAGCCCGGCCCTAATAAGATTAATCTATCAGAAGGGAGGTAGGATCCTGGCCTTGTTTATTTTCACAACCGTTCTCATCTTATCTTATCTTATCTAATCATTACAATTTTTTTAAACTTATACAAAAAAATAAAAAATAGAATAATTCAACTTTTTCAAATTTTAAAACAAAATAATATTAAAAATATATATATAACAATATTTTATTCAACTTTCAACTTTTATCTCAACTCATCTCATCTGCGAAAACAAACAAGATAAAAAGATTTCGAGGAAAAATGATTTAACGCTTCCCTTAATGCCCCCAATCAGTTAATATACCAAGCTTACATGAGAGATTTTACAACCCCTAATAGTAGGGCTAACCCAAGTATTGTGTATCCATATACGATTATTTCCCAGATATGTAAACACACCCAACCTCCATTTTGGTAGACTACGACCTGCGTTTTGGTTCGCCCTTTCTAGCTAGTGTTCACTTCAGCCCCTCTCTAAACCATACCTTAGGACATTCTAGTCTTTGTCGTCGTTGCCCTAAGGTATCATCTCTATTCCGACGCTGCTTCTTCATGTATTTCAACCTTTGTTTTCCATTGCAATGCCCATCCATGATTCAAGTTAGTACTTTTCTTATTTGTTTCAATTTTTTGTTAAAATGTGTGAATGGATCAATGGGATGACTCTTGGCAAAAAGATTAGAACAAGAAAGAAAAAGAAATGGATCAAGAATGAAAATTGAATGGCGTAATAATTGAGGAGGCCATAAAATTATTTCATTGAAGAAAAAATCAACAAATGAATCTCTATATTTGCATGGACCCCTCTTTATACAATTTCTGCACATGGGCTTATTCTTTGTATACTAAGTAAATACAAGACTCTTCAGCATAAGACTAAAGAGCCCAACCAAAGTATAACCCAACTCTACATTCCTACTACCTTACGTGTCCCCACTAACTGCTATCTTTCTTTACAAGCCATGTATTCTTCTTCTTTTTTTTTTCAAATAAGAAACCTCTTGTATTCATACTAAAAGATCATTCATTACAAAATTTGTCTTTCTCCAAACAACTACTCACAAATTCTGAGGCCTCTTCTATCCACACTCTCTCTGAATCTAAGTATAGAGCTGCTTTTGCTAAGGTATGTGTTACTATGTTTTTCTCTCTATGTACAAAACTCACATGCCAATCAGTTCAATCATGAAGGTATTTCTTTATTTCTTGTATAATGATCCCATGGTAGGAATAGTCTTCATTCTCATTGTTCACTGCATTGATAATGACCTGTGCATCCCTTCTAAAATCACTTTGGTAAAACTCAACTCTTTGCATAATTCTATTGTTCTCCAGAAGGCAAGACTTTCTGCTATGGATGGTTGATGCACATATATTTCATTCAACTTTCAATAAAACATATCATCTAATCTTATCTGAACTGCGTAACCAAATGAGAATAAGAGTTTTCAGTAATCTCAATACTTATTCCCTACACTCAACAATCTTGTCCCCGCTTACTATTGTTGATCCTCAGCTAAAACGTTCACTTCATCTGAAAAATATTGTAGAGATAAAAAGGTTATTTATCAACAACTCAATAAGCAGAGAACATATACTAGTATGTAAATATGAGCATTTACAGAGTTAAAAATGTAGAACAAAACATTTTAGTTTCAAAATGCAGATTCCAAAAACATGTTATCACAACATCAGAGCGACATTTCAAAATGCTCATATTTAAAAACTCTTAGTATAACATGACTGAATATCATCATCTTATGAATATCATATCATATTCTTCAATTAAAAATATATCTGCTAGTGTACAAAATCGTAACAAGTAGTAAAGTGTTTTAAAGAAAACGATTATCGAACTCACATGGAATAATTATACTATTAAGTATTGAAATTGAGTAAATTAATTACTATTTGAAAAACCAAAATTTGAAGAGTGTTTATCTAAATTAAACTGAAGAAATACACATTAAAATTAAGACTTTTAAAAATAATAAGAATAGATCTAGAGTGTTTGACTTCACCTAGTAAATCTCACACAGTTTATTCTCCCTTGTTATAGAATCCTAATTATCCCAAGTTGATGATAAAAATCCCTTAACTATTCAATATTTTCTCTTGAATAATATCAAAAATATCTCCAACGAATAACTTCATATCTCTATGTGAATTTAACTCATTGGAGGCTCATTAAGTTTTTTGGATTTTTCTTGAAAATCACACCTCGCAGTAAAGCATCTCTGCTTTCGCTCAACTAATGGTATTTAATCCTAGAGCTCTAAACACAAATCACCTTTCAGTCTCATTGCACTCCAATAGATCGAGCAATAGTTAGCTAGAAAATTGCAAGCAGTAAGAAAAATGAATAAACACTCAATCATGGAAATATCGAAAATAAAAATTGTGTGTTCAATGCTAGGCTACATCAAAGTTCTAAAAAATAAAATTAGTTCATAATAAAATTAAAAAGAAAAAGAATAAAACTGGTGTTCTTTGTTGAAATCGATTGATGAAGCATTCGGCTCTCGCTCTGCTCCCCCCGATCTGCCTTCTCGGAAGAACACTTTAAGAATAAAAACTAAAAATCTAAATTCAAACTCAGACTCTAAAATTAAAAACTCAAAAACCAAGGACCCCTTTTCATCCCACAAGTCGAGATTAAATAGATGTTGAAATTCAAATCTAGAAACAAGATAACTGCTGCTACCATCTCGCTTAAAAATATGGAAAATAATCTCTAAAGATAGATGTTAACATAAAATGAAATATCCCAAGAATAAAGGGATTATCTAAAATGGAAGATTCTTGCAACTTGAATTGCGAAATTCGGGAGGATTTGGTCGCCAAACATATTCATTGTAGAACTCGGATTTGGTGGTCAGCATATTTATCCTGGATGGGAGTTATTATCCCACTAAATAGATGCCGTGTGCATTAAATATAACTGGTGTGGAGTTCACAAACGAACGAGCATGGTGGCTGGCAATTCTTACAGTTTGGCTCGTTTTGATGGCATGATTCTTGAGACATTACGGATAAAAACAATCCCTTTAAAAAATAGGCGGTGCACTCTTGTAAAATGGCATAAACCACCTTCGGGATGATTTAAATTGAATACAGATGGTAATAATCTTGACAACCCGGGTTCTAGTGGTATTGGTGGGGTCATTCGAAATGACGTTGGACGGCTTGTACAAGCTTTCGCTTCTCCCATTGGTGTTGGTTCTAATAATAAAGCCAAACTTCTCGCGCTTTTATATGGCATGCATTTGTGCAAGACACTTAACTTTTTAATGTGATTGTTGAGGTAGACTCGATGGCGGTTATGTCTTGGTAGCATAGAGGGAGGTGTGGGGTTTGGTATCTAGAGGATTATTGGGATGAATTTGTTGTTTTGGTCCAATCTATTAATTGTCATTTTCAGCATGTTTTTCGTGAAGGAAATAAGGTGGTGGATTGGTTGGCTTGGCTAAGGAGGGTGCCAATGGTGCTACTTTGGTCTACAATAATAATTCTATTTTACCTCGAGTCTTGCATGGTTTGCTCAGGTTGGATTCAGCTGGGCTCCCTTTCTTGAGAAGTCGTTAAGTTTCTTGTCTTTGATATTTCATGTTTCTTTTTTCTTTTCATTTTGCATAGACTTGTCTAGGGGATTTATTGGGATTGGTTTTGTGAAGTTTGTTTTGTTAAGGGTTTGTTTTGTTACTACGGTTTTCCTCCACCATAAGTGAAGGTTTTATTAATAAATTCGAGAGGGCGTTGCTATTGGACAGGTGATTGCTCGCTCTTTTTAAAAAAAAAAATTATATGTTATATTAACTTTATATTATAAGATTAATATACATGAATCATAAAATTAAAATTTCATATTATATTAATTAGAAATTTAGCATATAATATATAATATAATATAAAAATTATATAAAGATATTTTATATATAATAAAAAAATTAAAAATATATATATACCAGTCCAGTTTGATGCATTTCAAAATATGAAAACCAATACCAAACTGGTTTCAAACTAGTTACGAACCAAATCAAACCTATGGGTTTGGTCGATTCAACCAGTTTTTCAAAATTTTTTTACATCCCTAATAGAGACATGGTGCAGAATGAAACCTTATTGATTAAGGGCCGGTGTGCAAGGCTTGGTCTATTTGCTCTTCTTGCACTGAAGTTTATGTTTAAAGTTATTGTATTTGTTATTTTTGTTTTTATTAATAAATATGGTTTTCCGAAGTTGCTGTTTCTCATACTATATTATACAACTTTTCAAATAAAATTATTTAAAACCTATTAAAATCATATAACTTAAATAAATTTAACAAGTAATAGATTTATTTAAAAGTAATGATATACGTATAACTATTTTTTACAATCATTTTTTACAAACAATAACGATATTTATATAAAATAATGTCACTTTTATAAGTTGTTTTACAAAAATATCACTCATTCAAAAAGTCATTATATAAAAATTAATTATACGTGTATCTTTTTTTTTTTATTTTTGAAAATAAACCTCATACTTTCATTCATTCATAGAACAGTGTCTACAATGCCTTCCTTGTCTTTCAGTAAACAAGAAAAGATAGAGATTGGTGCTTCTTCTATCCAAACTCTTTCTACATTTGATTGTAATGCTATCTTAGCCAAACTGTGAGCTACTATGTTTGTGTTTTTGTGTGTATACTATACTGTCCAATTGGACCAAATACTTAGAATAGACTTTGAATCTTCAATAATGCTGCCGTAATGAGACAGGTCTTCATCTGAGCTATGGACTGCTTTCACAATGTTCTGAGCATCCCCTTCCAAAGTTACCTTGTTGAGTCCCAAGTCCCTACAAAGTTACAATGCTTTCCTTAGTGCGTAACCTTCTGCTATCACTGGTTGGTCCACATTGCCTCTCGCTCCACTGTAAGCCGCTATGACATCCCCTTTTTCATCCCTAATGATAACACCTATACCCATCTGCCTATGCTTGGTGTCACAAGCTGCATCCCAATTCACTTTGAAGCTATTTTCTCCTGGTGGTATCCATTTCTGGGCTGGTAACAAACTGTTGATAGGCCTTCCTAGCTCTGCTGGTCCCTCCTCTGTAGCACGGTATTCTCTCAGAAAATCTTGGGCAGTTCTAATCACACTTCTGGACTAGAGAATTTGTCTTCAAAAATAAACCTGTTCCTTCTCATCCACAAACCCCTCATGATAACTGCAACTTCTAAATCTTTCTTGTTAATCTTCCTTGCCAACTCTTCCCTTAACTTCAGCAAGTCTACTTCACTCACATTCCACTTCTAAGTTGCTCTAAATGATTCGACCCACACATCACTGACTGCTGGACAGTGCCAAAGGACATGCATAATTGACTCTTCCTCACTCAAACAGATAGGGCATAAAGGATTATCAGTGACTTTGTTTGCATAGAGGTTGCCTCTCATTGCCAAGAGATTGTTCGCTGCCTTCCACATGAAAAACTCCAAGTGTTTCAGACAATCCTCCAGGTTTGCCATGCTTGGTTGAGTTGAAGTAAATAAGTTCTCAAAGTAAGCTTTGAAAGCCTTATCAATTTCAACCTGACCCTTATAAATCCTCCCTTGCCCATCTTCAATCTGTTTGATGATATTTTTTTGTCTCCTCTGGTTTGCACAAGTATGGAAGTACTTGGTGTTTCTGTCCCCAAAAGTGTACCAGTTTCTTTTAGCTCTTTGTTTCCATTTAATGTCCTATTTCTCAAGTAGATCTCCAATTTCTTTCTGTAGTTTCTTTATCTCAGCTGAGTTTTGGCTACTCTCTTCATCTTCTAGTCTCTTCATCTTCTAGCCTCTTCAAAGCCTCAAATTTTTCTTTTACTTCCTTGCTTCTGTCCTACTGAATTGTTTACTCCAGCTCAAAAGTGCGGCTCTGCATTCCTCCAGTTGTTCTAATATAGGTTTCTGTGACCCTCTCCTTGCTTCATTGTCCTCCCAAGCCTCCTTAATAACTTCTTCACAACCCTCTTCCTTATGCCAACTCGCTTCATATCTGAAAATTTTACTCATCTTCCATATGTTTGTATCCCTTCTGTTCATAACCAATAGAATTGGTCTGTGATCAGAACTTCTCCCAGTTAATACTTCCACCCAATAATCCTTGAATAATTAGGCCCAACTAGAGTTTACTAGTACCCTATCCAACCTTTCCTTAGTGAAAGTATCATCCTCATGCCTGTTACTCTAGGTGAACTTGCTGCCCTTCCACTTTAAATCTGTCAGATTCCCCTTTTTCAGTACCCTTCTAAAATTTTCCATAAGTTTCTCTTGTCTAGGTCTTCCCCCTACCTTCTTATCATGGGTTAGGATCTCATTAAAATCTCCTGGCACACACCACCCTTGATCCCCTTTTGGCTTTAGCGAAGCTAGCATATCCCAAGCTTTAGCCCTTTTGTGAGTTTCAGGATGTCCATAATAACAGGTCAGTAGCCACCTCGAGCTGTCCTCCTCACTTGATATCCAAACGTTTATATGTCTTTGGGTATAATTCATTACTTCTAGCTGCACTCTATTATTCCATAAAATTGCCAATCCCCCTTTTAATCCCACAGGTTCAACTACAAAACATCCTTCACACTTCATTCTCCTCTTCAAGCCTTCAAACTTACTGGCTTTCAACCTAGTTTCCATTAAAAAAACTATATCGAGTTTCTTTTCCTCCACCATTTGGCAGAGATCTTGAACTGTCCAGGGGTTCCTAAGCCCCCGGCAGTTCCAACTTAAGGTTTTCATTGGGATTGGTGGGGTTGGTCACCAGCCTCCACCACCAAAAGTTGAGATGTAATCTCTGAACCTTCCTCACATAGCTTCCCTTTCTTGTTCTTCTTTAAATCTGCTTCTGACCCCAATCCCACTTCCTTCCTTCTTTTCCTAGTTATATACCCACCCCCCTTGTATGTTTCCTCCCCTCTCTCTCTAAGTGTTCTTTTCCACCTCCCTTTCACCAGATTGTTATTGAACAAATTGCCCTTATCAGTTGTGTCTTTTCCCTTAATCTCCTCTACCCCTCTTACTACTGCTACCCTTCCTTCTTCCCCTACTGTACTCTCTTCATCTCCCCCCCTTCTGTCTCTGAATTCACCCTATTCTCTTTCTCTTCTTCATTGTTTAGTTCTCCCTCATCCCTCTTAGATTTCTCTCCCTCCTCCTTATGCTTATCTACCTGTTCCCATCCAGCTCCCTCACTTTCTACTCTCCATCTTCCCTCGACACCTCATTCTCTTATTTTTACTTTAGTCCCCATTTTTGTTTCAGCCCTTATCCAAACACCAAACTATTGCTTCTCCCCCTCTTCCCTGCACAATCCTTCGTGCCGTGCATTATACATCCACACTCAAAACAGATTCTGGGCAATTTTTCATATTTCACTAGAATCCAAAACCTTTCATCTTTGACTGTGATTGTCCTACCTTTGGCCAGGGGTTTCATAAGATCAATATTAATAAGGACCCTTAGAAACTTACCCCACTCACTCACATCCTCTTTTACATCCACCTCTTCTATTGAACCTATGATTTTCCCTATCTGCTTTCCATGATCCTCATTCATACATGCTAGGGGAATGTTATGCATTTGGATCCAAAAGCTTTCCTTATCAAACTTCATCTTCAATGGTGGTGTATATTCATCGAACAGTTTCAAGGCTAGAAGGTGTGG
Organism: Pterocarya stenoptera; assembly: GCA_003123785.1. NCBI lineage: Eukaryota > Viridiplantae > Streptophyta > Magnoliopsida > Fagales > Juglandaceae > Pterocarya > Pterocarya stenoptera. Next base: position 139,654 of record QEOT01001571.1, read on the forward strand.
GTCAAACAGCCATGGTTTTCCCCTCCATACTCGCTGCTTATCTGCTTGGTTAGCAAAGGTTATAGAAAACATGTTATTCCCTATCTCAGTAAACTTAGCAGGTTTGCTTATTCTCCAAACCTTCTTCATGGTTTCTTCGATAACCATTCTGCCAATACTTCTCTCCATACATAGCTTCCTCATTAAACTACAGTCACCCTTGTACCATATTTCCTCATTGACAGAATCATCAATGACTATAGCTTCTTCTTCCTCCTCCGTCTAGCAGAATCTCCCCCATTGTTCCTCTATTTCATTCATCTCCAAAAAATCTCCTTCACCTTCACACCTGAATCCGCCTCTGTAATTTTCGTTGCCCAAACAACTCCGCCTCTGTAATTCGTCACCTCCATAGACCACCGTGCTCTTCTGTCTCTTTGCTACGTAACTTCCCTTCTACTAAGTACAAACTCTCGTTCCCACCACTATTCCGTTAGGAAAGATGTGGTCCCCCCCACTTCACCTCAGCCTCCCACTAAGAAAGGCAGAGAGAAGAATATGCTCACTGACTTGAAGAGTTAGTGATGTTACTTATATAAGGTATTATATAACAATACCCATTATTTTAAAATATAGTTGTGAAAATGTTGTGAAAAATTGGGTATGTTTATCATGTTTCTGGGAAATGATATTCCCACTATGGGTGTAACTGGTCCAGTTTTGAACTTTTCTAGAACTGAACCAGTATACACCGATTTTAGAAATTTAATAACCAATACCGGACCAATTCACTACCGAAACCAAAACTTTCGATTTTTTCAATTTTGGTCTAGTTTTTCCGATTTTATGGGTTATCTATGTTGGTAATAATATGATGTTTATATACACTAAACTATTAGTCTATTTATATACTAGATGCAAGAGTTTGGCTAGAACTAGGTGACCAAAATGATAAGTTTGGATTTGACTAGGTGACTAAGATGATAAATTTCATCTTATTTGTGGTTTTGTAATTTGGATGAATATAAAATACTTTAAATTTATTTGTAACTATTTTGAGTTTATCTAGAAATTATTAGGAAGTGTTTTAGATAAGTAAATAGTGTGAAAATCGAGTTCCAATGGTTCTATAATTATCCAGAGAAGAGTTAAAATGTAAAACTGCTACTGTTGAGAAGATTAAGTGTCATGTGTCAGCATCGTGTCAAAAGATTCCCTTGCGACAAAGTTGCTTCACCAGCAGAATCCTACTACAATTAAAACTGTTATCATATTGTTTCTTTAAGGGATCCTATTAGTTAGAATCTATAGAGATTTAGTTCTTAATATTTTTTAGAGTACTTTCCAGTGCATATTTTAGTGAAAAAAATCATTAGAGAATTTTCATATTGTTTATCTCAAAGAGTGTGAACGTTGATCCAAGATTGAGATAGCATGATCGTGATTCAGCCATTGAGTTCCAAGAGAAGAACCAATATTTGAAGATCGTCGAAGGTTCTGGTTACTACTGCAATAGAGATAAACGGGCCATTTTTCTGGTCAAGTAAAAGTGTCAATTGACAAAAATTTTGTAATTGAAACTTACTTTTAACTGATTTTCAAATAATAAAATTTATTTTTCTATTTGCCTAGCTCATAGGGTTTTACCTTTAAGGAATTCTTTAAAGGGTTTCATTCTTTACCAATTTTAGTGTTATGCAATTTATTTACTTTATGTTATTGCTTTATTATTAAATAATTACATGGTTGATGACTAACCTATTTGTTGAGTGAATTTGTAGATCTTTGTGTTATGATACAGGGACATTTGAGCAATTTCAATTGGCATCAAAGAGTGATTCACTCATTTGAGTGTGATCCATGTCCCTGTAGATAATGTGGTCATCGTTATATGTTTCGCCACACTTTGAGAGGGAAAACTATGTTTATTGAAAATTTTGTATGAGGGTTTTCTTCAAGTCTTTAGATGAACATGTGTGATATGCAGTTGAACGAGGATGGACTAAGCTTGTGACAACTCTTGATGCTTGGACTAGAGTGAGATCAACAACTGCAACTAGAATAGCAAATAACTTAATGCTATTTTCATGGTTGTATCTCCCGAAGAGTTTAAAAGAATCTACATGTGTGAGATTGCCAAAGAAGCTTGTGATATTTTGGAGGTTACACATGAAGGCACAAGAATAGTAAAAAATTTGAAATTGTAGATGCTAACCTCAAAATTTGAAGAGATTAAAATGCTGGAAGATTATAGTTTTATTGATTTTTATGCTAAACTTAATGATATTGTGAATTCCAGGTTTAATCTAGGCGGGAAGGTCGAAAATTCAAGAGTCTTGAGAAAGATTTTAAGGTCCTTGCCTGAAATATTTTGTCCAAAAGTTACAGTCATTGAAGAAAGTAAGGATTTGGATGCTATAAAGGTTGAAGAACTGGTCGGCTCTTTGCAAACATATGAGTCATCACTTCCTCAAACAAGAAAATATAATTTCATTGCATTAAAGACTGAAAGAAAATCGAAATGATTTTTCTAATGAAGAAAATCTGAATGAGGACATAGATCTCATTGCAAGGAAATTCATAAAGTTCTTATTTAACAAGAAAGCTAGTGGAAAACAAAAACGAGATAAGAAATTTCCTGCAAAGAAAAGTGATAAAGAAAAATATGAGAAAAAAGAAAAGTAAAGTGTTATGAATGTTTTGGATATGGTCACATAAGAGTGGAGTGCTCAAACTTCAAGAAAAATAAGGAAAAAGCATTGAATGTTACAGTTAGTGACAGTTCAGAATCTGAAACTTCTAGTTCATTGTCTGATTATGAGAATTCTTTTATAGTTTTTACCATTATTGTGGATAATTTTCCTGAAATTGTGCTAACAAAATCTGAAAGTGAATTTAATAATTGTGACTCAGATATAGCTTTTGTTGATGCTAAGCATGAGCTAAATATATAGAAGGCTTGTTGAAGAGTTCTTAAGAGTGTCAACAAAAATCAGCAACATTAAAATTGGATGAGATATTAAGTAATCAAAAGTCCAGCTGTGACTGGTTTGGGATATACAATTTTCCAAGACAGATACTCAAGCCTCATCATGCGCTGCTACTACCTCTAAAAGTATCGTCTTTGCCAAATAAAGCGAAGTTGTGGATGCTCCAAAAGAAGTTGCTTCAAAATCAAATCATTTTTAAAAGCCACATGAAACATCCACCGCAAAAAAGCTTAACCAAGATAAGTTTGGAGCTAAGTTTGTACCTATTTGTCATTATTGTGGTATTTCTGGTCATATAAGGTTATATTGTTTTAATTTGAGTAAAGTGCAGAAAAATAGAGGTGAAAGAAAATTAAAGAAAATGGTAGAAACTTGGAAACCAAGTCTAAAAGTTAAGCCAACAAATAAACACCATAAGCACAAGGTATGTGAGTTGTTTGAATTTTGTCTTGGCAACAAGGATGAGACCACAAGAAGTTGTGATGATGTAAATATGACCTCAAAATTTGAAGCAAAGTGGGTGGTCAAAGAAGATATCATGTCACATTAATTGATAAGACCACTTGCATGTTATTACTTATCAAAAAAAAAAAAAAAAAGACCACTTGCATGTTATTGCATTCATTGCATATCATTAGTTTGGGACATGCATTTCACATTCTTTTATTTGTTTGCATCTCTTTTTGTTTGGATTGATTGAGTTGTTTTATTTCTGTCCAGTTGAGCAAAGTTTATGCTTGTACCAAGTCTTGAGTACTCGGGTCCTCACACTTCCTATTCTTGAATCTGAAGCACCTCTCTATTTTTGTGCAATCTATATGTAGGTGTAGACCTTATGGCTCATTTTGCCAAAGTCATCCTAGTGCATTGTAAGGAACTTATTTTTATATGTTTTTTGAAATTTTTGGTACATTTTTGAAACTTTTCTGCACTTTATGCATGAGAATGCAGTTGTTTTTTGTCCTTAGGCACATGAAGTCTAGGACTGTTTTTAGAATTGAGTTTCTAAGTCCCAGTGGGACTTTGAGGCATAGTAGCTTTGTCATGTGCAATGACTAATAGTTGTGCCCCCCACCCCCCGCTGATATTTCCTATTGCACTCACCCACGACTCTCTCACTCTACGTGCCCTAGCCAATTACTACTCTTTGAGAATCACGAAACCTAGGGTCCATTTGGTCTCTTCAATCAAGTTTATATTGTCTCTACACTAGTGTTACACAATAAGTACAATATCTTCTTCTTTCTATGTCCTAGGGTTCGACAAACACCAGTTGAGGATTTTTTTTTACTTGATTTGAGACTTGGATTGTTTTGATGGTGGGGTGTGCAGAAGTGGATTGTGTGAAGTGAGTCTATTTTTGTTCATGTACTGAGGAATGATTTTTGGTGGTGAATGCTTTATACACTTCGGTTTTCATGATATCCCACCAAGTGCTTGATATTTTGTCTCAACCAAATCTTATCAATCTTTTGTAAATTGTTTTATATGTATTCATATTCATACATCAGTTCTATCTAAATGCATGGTTAAGTTGAGATAAAGGGTGCCATGTCAAATCAAGGAGTATCATATTGTTTTTTTACGGCACACATAAGTTTAGAGCTCATTCATTTTGATTATGACAGTGTCACTGACCCTTCACAGATAAGATTCATAAATGACAGGTTGATGCAACTTTCATTAGGAATGCAGCAGGTATTGGAGAATTTCATGGACTCCGACATATAAAAATAGTGACCCTTGTCAAATTAGTGACAAAAAGGGAGAGTGGAGAAAGGAGCAGATATGAAGAGCTGACCAGATTCAGGGGGAGTTGGATGATGAATCTCTTGTTTCTGTTTAAGATAGTTTAATGTTAAAGGAAGAACTAAATTCTGGTTTGCAAAAATTAATTTAAAAACTTTTACTTGATGGTTGATTTCATTTAACTTTATTTTTGTGGGACATAATTCTGATCTTGGACTAGAAAATGCTTAGATTTTGAATTAGATTTTAAATCTTGTGAATTTTGATAGTATTAATCTTAGTCAGTGTTCTATGACAGTAATTTTTATTCTTGATTATTTGCTTGAAACTTCTACTCGGTTTCTTGGTTTGTTGTTTGTGCTTTTGACAGGTTTATCTTACATTCATCAAGTTGGTTTTGTCATCAACCTACCAAAGGAAGAGATTGTAGATGCAAGAGTTTGGCTAGGAGTAGGTAACTAAGTTGATAAGCTTGGATAGGATTAGGTAACTAAGATGATAGACTTTATTTATTTTTGGTTTTGTAATTTGGATGAATGTAAAATACTTCAACTTTATTTGTAACTATTTTGAGTTTATCTAGAAGTTATTGAGAAGTGTTTTAGATAAGTAAATAGTGTGAAAATCGAGTTCCAAAGGTTCTGTAATTATCCAGAGAAGAGTTTGAATGTGAAACTGCTAATGTTGAGAAGATTAAGTGCCATGTGTCAGCATCCTGTCAGAAGATTCCCTCACAACAAAGTCGCTACGTCAGTAGAATCCTATTGCAATTCAAACTGCTTTCAAATTGTTTATTTAAGAGATTCTATTGGTTAAAATATGTAGAGATTCAGTTCTGAATATTTTTTAGAGCATTTTCTAATGCATATTTTAGTGAGAAAATCCTTTGAAAAATTTTCATATTGTTTCTCTCAAAGAGTGTGATTGTTGATCCTGTATTGAAATAACGTGATCGCGATTCAGCCATTGGAGTTCCAGGAGCCAATGTTTGAAGATCGTCAGTAGTTCTGGCTGCTATAGGGACATTTGGATAATTTCATATATTATAGTATAAATATATTGTTTTATAATAATTAACGCGCACTAGTATAGTATTGAATTTAACTATAATCTATATAGGTTTTAGATTTTTTATATGAGTATATATGATTAAATTTGTACAAGTTTATTTACAAAAAGAATATAAATATATATATATTATAATTTAGTATGTCAAAAATGTATTAATCCTTAATATATATACATATAAAAAGTTTATATTAATAACTTCATATTAATGTTTATGGTTAAGATTAAAATTTTATGTTATATTAATTTTATATATAAGATTAATATACTTGAATAATAAGATTAGAAATTCATATTATATAAATTAGCAATTTAGCACATATATAATATAATATAATATAAAAAATTATATATAATATAAAAAACTAAAAAATATATTTACCCATTTGGTTCGATTTAAACCGATTTTTAAAATATGAAAACCGGTATAGAACCGGTTTAGGACTAGTTTCGATTCTTAAGAACTGGTACTGCACCAGAGCAAACCCACCAGTTTAGTCCGATTCGATTCGATTCAACCAGATTTTTAGTTTTGTTTACACCCATAATTCCCACCGAGAGTCTCCACCAATTGATTTTTTTAAAAAACTTAATTGTTAAGAAAATATTTTTTAATTAATTTTTTATTTTATTTAAAAATATTTATAGAGTTTAAAAAATGTTTGAAAATAAATCAACAGAAAAAAGAAAAAGAAAATTTGGCCATCTCAATAGAGAGCCTCAGCGGTGGATATAGCAACACCTTCTTTAAAAGAATAATGATACACTTACAATTTGTTTACAACTATTTTAAAATTCATACTACTCAATTAAAAATAAATTTCAATATAATTAAATTATCCTTTATTTTATATAGAGTTGTAAAGTAGTTGGAAAATAGTTCTAGACTACGTGTAGATAGTGAGGTGATTTCAAATGATTTGTGAACGGTAATGAAAAATATTGAATACTAGTACATAATAGTAAAAATTAGATAAAAAATAATGATAAAATATTAAATAATAATAGAGATCTACTACTTAGGCTTGGTTTGGGTAGTGAAAGTATCTGAGAATGTTTGTGAATAGTAGTGAAAAAGTAATAATAGAATATTGAATAGTAATAAAAAGTAGGTGAAAAGTAATGAATAGTAGAAAAAGTAAGTAAAAAGTAATAATAAAGTAAAGAATAGTAGTGAGAGTGTTTGAGAGTACCTGAGACCTCAGGTACTCTCGGTACCCAAACTAGCCCTTAAACACAACCTAAAGCTCAGAACACTTCACTATTATTCATTATTTTATAATTATTATTTAATATTTTGTCTTTACTTTTTGAATACTAACAGAATATTTGATCAACTCACTGCGAAAACGCAAACTTACCTTATTTTCTTGTTTAAAATTAGGTGTGTCGACCCATTCGAAGTCGACTCCGCACCGGAGCTGTAGTATAAAAACAGCACGAAACATAAACCTAACAGACGGTTAGAACTTAGAGGAATGGGGAGCCTGACGGCTGAGAAGCACTCAAACTCCAAAAACCCTAAAATCAAGCAAAAACGTCTTGGCCCGAAGAGAGCCAAGACCAAGCTCAAGTCCAAGAAGAAGAAGAGGGACAAGAACGAGGCTGAGCTTATACAGAATATACAAAGCAGCCATGAAAACAACGAAGAGGCACACTCTGTCTCAGCTGCAAAGCGGCAGCTTTGTTTCTTCCTCGATCAGTTTCAGTCTGCCAATGGGGTGCAGCTTTCTTCTCTCGAGTTGGAATCCATCAAAGGTACTTTTTATAGCGCTCTGGTTGGTTTCCAAAGGAGAGATTATAGATATATATATTCTTGGGTGATAAGTCTCTGTTTGATTGATCAGATACGTCCATTGTGGAGCTATCTCAAGATGCGACCCAAGATGTTCAGAACTTGGGGAAACATATGAAGGCAGCGTTCGGGTCATCGTGGAAAGAAGCGCTTTGTGGAAAACAGCTCTCGGAAGGGAAAGTTGATCCTGGCTGTCCGGCACTTCTAATCGTTAGTTCATCTGCGTTGAGATCGATAGAACTCCTAAGGTTTGAATGCTGTCCGTTTCACTCCCACTGAGCATTTCCTTTTCTGAACCATTTGAATAGTCTATGTTGCTAGCGTTCCTGTTATGTGTCAAACTTCCTATTTCTAATTTGTATTGCAAGTATCACTGAGAAATTAGTTTGATAATTTTGCTCTATAGGGGCTTTCGTTCCTTGACTAAAGATTGCCATGCCGTAAAGCTGTTCTCGAAGCACATGAAGGTTGAGGAACAGGTGGTTTCTTTATCCCTTCTTTACTTTTCGGTGCCAATTTAACCTTTTTATTGAAAATGCGACTTTTGGTAATAATTAGAGTGAAATAAATGATGTAGAAACAATTAGAGGGAAGTCGTTTAGATTTTTAGTAATGTGATGCTCTGAAATTATTCAATCGTATTTTTCCTGTTCAAGGTACTACAAGTCTAATGGTAAGCCTATTAGGACTGGATTAAAGAGATCGGTAGCACTTGACTTGACATAGTTCAGGTCTGCGAATCTCAGGAAGTTCTTGGTTCATGCTCATGTGACCAAACCTTTGGACCCATAAATTGAGGGGGATCTTGTTTGTTGATCAAGTGTTGGGATGATATGTGAGGATGATGGTTATAGTCATTCCGCTTTGAGAAACTTATTAAAGAGTTGCATCTATGCTGAATAAATTAGCTTTTTTAATGAAAATGGAAATGGTTAATGCAAGTCTTGAACTGTGTTCTTTATGCTGACTGTGATTTAGCTTGAAGAGCTATTCAGGGTGACATGGATGTCAGTTGGATCTAGATGACATGTTTTAGGGCTCGTTTCGATAGTGAGATGAGATGAGATGAGATGGTTTTAGATGAGTTGAATAAAATATTGTTCGAATATTATTTTTAATATTATTATTGTTTTGGGATTTGAAAAAGTTAAATTGTTTATTATATTTTGTGTGGGAATTTGGAAAAGTTGTAATGAGGAGATAAAATGAGATGAAATGGTTTCTATCCAAACAAGCCCTTAGTTATCTCGAAATTTTTTTTACGTGATGCCAATCATTTTGCAATTTTTTCTTCACTTAAGACTTAAGATGCACAGGATTCTCATTACATTCAACTCGATGTAGAGTCCAAGTGCCATAACTTGGTTACTTACATTCTTTTTTTGCATTTTGATGATTCTGCCTTTGTTGGGTTGTAAAGCATAAACCGACCTAAGCCAAACAAGCCCACAATACCGTCCATAAAGCATTAGCAACCTCACAATGCAATAATAGGTGATAAATTGATTCTCCACTCCTTCATATGCAACACCAGTCAATCACAATAATGTTCATTTTCCTAAGTTATTAGGTATCCCACTTCCTCTTTCCTTATCCAATGGTCATTGCTTAGAGATTTTATTGATCTACCTCTCTTTTTCTTGGTAAGGGTAAATTTTTTCACTTCTTCCAGCGAGTCTTACCCAACTGCTTACCATTATATGCTTTCAATAAATTCGATTACAAAATTTTAAATGAAGCATTGTTGATGCTATTGGCACATCAAATTTCTAATGATTTCTTTTAACTGTCCATGACATTTTGTCCTTTTCTTTGCTGTTCCGGAGTCCGTATATTTTGGTGGAACTTGTTTCCTGTAACCAAAATTTGTAAAGGTTTCATATCTTTCATTATTCTGTAGCATCTCCCAAGTAATTGTGTATTTATTAGTGTTCTTGATTATTGTAGACTTGAGGAAATGATGATTAGATAAAACAAATTGGTAAAGGTGCCAGAAATGCCGAAATTTATTTATTTGCACGTCAGTCTGATCCCAAGTCTTACTGTTATGACTTCCATGGTGTCGTTTTCTTTTTTTCTTTTTTTTTAAATTTCCGAGTGACATTTATTAGGTATTACACTATCTCTGGTGAGATGACGTTTATAGTTGATACTGGAATATGGGAAATGATGCCAATAAAAGAGTGACTGAAGCTTTAGCTCTGCTGAATGTTAATTTGCACGTCAGTCTGATCCCAAATTATCCGTGTTATATTCCTATCTATTTACCATGTATTGTTCATCTTATTGCTCTCCATGTGTTGTTTTCTGTATGCCTTAAGTTGATATCCCACTATCTCTGGTGAGATGACTGGATTTATAGTTTATACTGTGAGTATGGGAAATGATGCCAAAAAAATGAGTGACTGAAGCATCAGCTCTGCTGAATATTAATTTGCACGTCAGTCTGATCCCAAATTATCTGTGATTTATATTTCTATGTATTGACCTATTTACCTCTATATCGTTCATCTTATTGCACTCCATTTGTTGTTTTCTGTATGCCTTAAGTTGATATCCCACTATCTCCGTTGAGATGACTGGATTTGTAGTGTATACTGGAGTATGGGAAATGATGCCAAAAAAATGAGTGACTGAAGCATCAGCTCTGCTGAATATTAATTTGCACGTCAGTCTGATCCCAAATTATCTGTGATTTATATATCTATGTATTGACCTATTTATGGCTATACCGTTCATCTTATTGCTCTCAATTTGTTGTTTTGCATATGCATTAAGTTGATATCCCACTATCTCCAATTAGATGACTGGATTTATAGTTGATACTGGAATATGGGGGAAATGATGCCAACAACATGAGTGACTGAAGCATCAGCTCTGCTGAATATTAATTTGCACGTCAGTCTGATCCCAAATTATTCCTAATTTATATCTACTTACCTATATATCTATATACTGTTCATCTTATCGCCCTCAACGTGTTGTTTTACATGCACCTTAAGTTATGTATCTTCTTCTCTCTGTGAAATACAAGACAATAATTTTATAGCATTTCTGGCTTCCAGTTTTTCTCCTGTTATTTCTTACCTCTTCTATTATTTTGACATTAAAGTCTAATCTTATCAGTTTGCAAACCTTCAATTATCCAATAAGTCCTTTTTATTGCTTAAACTTAGTAACATGAAGAATGCTGTAATGAGTTTTATATCGTACTGATTATTTTTGCTAGATATTCGGAAAAATGTTATCAGGAGCTTTCACATTGATTTTTGGTCATTTTGTGCCTCAGTCACTGCATTTTCTTACGAGTATGATAGATAATAGCATGAGGATCCCATATAATTGTTAAAAAGTGCAACTGAATTTAAAGACACGCTGGTCAAAGCTGGAAAAAACTCCCATTTGACTTTTTTTATAAGTAAACTCTCATCTGACTTTTTTGTCTACCAGAATGTAATCTACTTTGATAATGCACGTTTGAAATGAATTATAGGTGACTTTTGCTAGTTTTATTATCTAACTTTTGCCAAGTTTTATTATTTAACTTTTGCATGTGCATTATATAGTGGTGCACTTTTTTTTTTTTTTTTCTGTGTGCCCAAAACTCTTCATTTATTTGAGGTAGAGCCTTTGATAGGCTACACGAAGACACCCATGGTTTTTTCAAAAGTTTGTGCCTGCTCTCTGATGCCTTTGGTTTCTTAATGGTTATTGATATGCTACTCTTTTCAGTTTCTAGTTGTGTGATTTTAAATGGTCTTACTAGTACTTCATTTTACCCTTCTACCTATCATCTACTCTCCTTATATGTATATTTATTGTTTTTCCCCCGTGGTTTGATGCAGGTATCATTGTTAAAGAATCGTGTTAATATTGCTTGTGGTACACCGAGCAGGTTAGTGATCATATTGTGCTATTGATCATGACAAATTAGTTATTCATTATAAGTAAAAAAGAACTATGACAAATGAGTTAAGACTTTCCCCTGGGAACCTCAAGCTGGTTTTTGTCCACCACTTTAGTATTGTTGGTGTGCAAATGATATCTTTTATCTCCTGTCTTTGAGTTTGTTTCTACTCGAGTTGAATAATTTGGCTTATGGGTGCTTTTTATATTGATCCTAGAATAAAGAAGCTAATTGACATTGAGGCGCTGGGCCTCTCACGGTTAGCAGTGATTCTGCTCGACATACATCCAGATGTTAAGGGCTATTCCCTTTTTACACTTCCACAAGTCAGGTTTGATTTTGATTTTGGGCAATCCATATCCATTTTCCCTTCTGTTATGCTTATTTCATTAATCTTTGTTGTTGGTTGCAGTTTTGTTTTTTTTTCCTGTTCTTTTCTTATATTTTGTTTTTTCCCTTCCATTGGTTCTTATTTGATACCTTCCTTGATTGAGGGTTTCATGATACTTTAGACCTCCTTGGAGATTGGCATTTTCATTAATTTGATACATTGTTTAAAACTGTGACCTACCATGAGGTCTTTTTGATACGATAGACCTCCATGGATATTGTATTGTCCACATTTTGTCTTAGAATGCCCTTGTGATTTTCCGTTCAATAATCTGTCCAAGTTAAAAAGATCTTATTTTTGTATTTTAAACTCACTGACATTCTATTCCTGGGTGAGATTGGCATGGTTCTGACCTCCTGATATCTATTCATTTTCGTCATTGTTTTTCGATATTATGATTGGAAAATTTTTTGAAATCCATGCCTCAGGCATCACTCATATTCATTTTGCTGGGCAGGGATGAACTCTGGGACTTGTACAAGTGCTATTTTCACCCACGACTGCTCCAAGGTAATCTGCGTATTTGTATTTATGGTCCATTACAAAGTGTGACCGAGCTTAAGGGGAGGAAAAGAGGGAGTTCTTGAGGGTTAACCGACACATTAGTTACAAAGTTTGAGCCAAATGTATTTACGCGTGTATGATTTTTAGCTTTGTCTTTAGCCAGAACGCACGTCTCTCCTTTCAATATTTTTGTTATATTTTTTTCAAGTGATAAAAGCCTTGTCATGGTGGTATGCTCCCCTCCAAGGTGTGAGGTTCGAATCTTCTTGGATGGAAACAATCTCTAAGGCCATCGGATTGAGAGATTTTTCATTTGAATTACTTGAGGTGCACTTGCGAAAAATTCTTTGTTGAGGGCAATGCTAGACTCCAAGTTGTAAGGTTCGAATTCCCTCTCGGGTAATGTTTTGACTTTATCCTTGTTCAAGGGGGAAATTAATTGATAATGCAACATCATCATAACTGAATTAAGGTGAGATGAATTTTGTATATAATCGTTTTTCTTACATCAACGGGAGTAAAGAAACTCCTGAAAATTGTCTCTTTAATTATTATATTATTCTTGCTATTCTACCAAGTAGGTAACATATACACAACTTGGGAGTGTATTAAAAATGCTAATTCACTGGCCTCATTTTTGAGTTTAGAAATGATTTATACAAGTCTCAAATAGATATAATTTATACAAGTAATTTTAAAAAGAGCGGTGTTATTTTATTGCTTGAGTAGCATTGTTTATTTTGACCGCTAATTCAAAATTCAATTTTTATTTGTCTTCAATTTTCTTATTCATATTTTTTTATCATTTTAAAACATGTTTAAAAAAATATTAATATACTAATGGCTACTCTCTTAACTATTAAGTAAAAAAGAAAAAAATTAAAATATATGTGATGTCAAAATGAGAGAGCAAATAGAGTGGATAAAGTAACATTTTACTTACAAAAAAGTGGGCTCTATTTAAAGTGTAAAAAAAATTATTATTTATAAGTGCGACTCATGTTTTTACAAATGGTTGAGGCTTGTTTTGAGGGCTCAGATTAACAGTAACTTTGGCATATACTTTTTAAAGTTTATTTTCTCTCTCCTCGACAGTCCTATCATTTTTCTGATCATGATTTCTCTCGTTTCTTGCGTAAAATTGATCAAAGACATTCTTCAATTCTCTCTCACTCTCCCATCCAAACAAGGGTAAAATATGTGTTGAGATTTTTTTGATTGGTTTGCTTTGGAAATACAAGTAAAAAGTAATAATTTAATTAAATTAAATGATAAAACCGTTATATTATTAATTCTAAAATCTTCAATAAAGTGCGCGTTATAATTGTGATAATTAGAAAAGAATATTTTATTTGATAAATAAATATAACCACTGGACTTGCAAAATACGATGAAAAAGTTTATAAAAAGTAATATAAAAGTTGAAAATTAGTAATATTTTTTATTACATAGAGTTTAGTTGAATAATCTAAAGTGATTAAGTTTTGAGTAGGATAGGCAAAGAGGTAAAAAGTGTGATACAGGCAAAATTTGTTTAATGAGATAGCCAATCCAATGTTAATGCTAATGCTCTTTTGGGGCTTCGAACCCCAGCTAAGGCCCCATGATCCCTATGGACTATGGTAGTTGCCAGTTGAACCGCAGGTCATTGGCGGAATGCTTGTTAATTGCTATCCTTTTGTCGTTGTCAAAGCCAATTGCTCTTTGAATTTGACTCCTCCCAATAAAAACGCATAGATACCATTTTATAGGATTTTTATGTAGTGTGGACCTTATTTAAGTATTTAATACTCTCTCCTTACATTGAATTATCCACTTTATAACTAGAGAGGATCTTAATTCATCAAAAATATAGTATGGATGCTAGAATCCGCATTAGTGATTTATTTCTCTCCTTTATGCAAGGGTGTGCATGTGGGTCGGGTTTTATTTGGTTCAGATCTGATATTTAGACACCTGAGCCGACAACTAGCCTACCTTTTATAGCGTGGATAATCAGATCTGATATTCACTTTACAACCAGGTAGGTAGCGGATTCGGTTAATCCGCTATCCCTTTTTTGATATTTTTTAAAAAAGAAATAATATATATAATCTAATTTTGAAATTATTTAAAAAAAACCCACTCACGAGTCATTAGCCCTTGGTGGCATTTGGCCCACCTAGGGGTAGCCAACCTAGGTCGAGCTGACCAAGTGGGTGACTACCATTGGCTACCTAGATTGGTCTACCCATGGAAGCCTGGTAGACTGGCACCATGGGGTGACCGACGATGGCTAACCATGAAGTGTGGTTCTGGTGGGTGAAGTTTTCTTACTTTTTTTTAAATAAAAAACTAAAATAGGTTTAAAAAACATATTAAAGAGCTTTGGGTGAGAAAACTGTAATAAAATTAAAGAGAAATAGATAGGACTGTTCACCCAGGTGCAGTAGGGCTGGGTGGCATGGCCCTGCCACTCAGCAGTCCACACCCCCCGCCTGGGCGGCACAAGTAACCCCATCTAGGCGTGGGAGCCCTCACCAAAAGACACCCCCCAGCGTATGCGTAGACTCTCTTCTTTTCCCCCCTCTCTCTTTCCTCTATGGCCGCCGGCTCCTTCTCTCCCTCTTGCAGTCGTCGTCCTCTACTACTCATCCTCCTTCTTGGCTCCTCCTCCTCTCTAAGTTCATGAGTTTGTTTTTTACTAGTTTAAGTTTTTTTTTTGTTTTCAACTTGAATCATTCGATGTGTATTGCATTGTGGACTTGCTTTGTATTTTTTTTTTTTGTAGGTTTTTTGGGTTATTTTGTTTATATTTTGTAACGCCTCGCCCCGCGAAGGGCAGAATCGCCACGTGCATACCTATATTTTTCTTTTTCTTCTTCTTTTTTTTTTCCATCATTTCTTTTTCCTCATCTACAGGGAAGACACTAAGCGTCTGCCTCTCTCTTTATAGTGATGCCTTGCTCTCTAACCTTTTTGTCATTCCTGGACGTTTAAAACATTTAAAACAAAAGTGAGTCTAATACTCAGTGAATATACTAGGCATATATTATTTTCCTTTTGAAAACATGCATACGTAAACATTTGCTAACATTTCATGCATAAACATTCTTAGAAATAACTAGGCTTTCATGCATAAATATCTCTCATGCTTTTCACATTTCATGCATAACATGCTTTTCATGCATTACGTCTTTTCATACTTTTAATCTTTCACTTTCATAAGCCATTGCACACTGTTACGCCCCGTGTGCTAGGGTTAGCGGTTTTTTAAACCTATGGTCTTTTAATTAACAGTTCATTCATAGGAAAGGAACGTCATTTAAAATTATGAACTTAAACATCATTGGGAGAGGCATGAGTTTAAACTAAGACATCTTTTAAACCATCAGTTCTCATTGAAAAGCATGAATTTAAACTCCATTTAAAAATATAAGCTTAAACATCATTTAAAAAAAAAAAGCAAAAGCTTATTCATTATTTAAAAGCATGAGCTTAACATCGTTTAAAAGCATGAGCTTAAACATCATTTAAAATGTAAGCTTAAACATCATTTAAAGCACAAGTTTAAATACCATTAAAACACAAGCTTAAACATCATTCAATTTAAAAGCACGAGCTTAAAAAGCATAGGCTTAAACATCACTTTCCTAGACTTCCTTTAAAATGCCAGTTCAGGCATTTTAAGACTTCCTTTAAAATGTCAGCTCATGGCATCCTTTAAAACGATAGTTCTCAGGGATATTTAAACCATCAGTTTATAGAGATATTTTAAAAGTCACTTAAAGCATCACTTGAAGCATGAAACATGAGATGTTCCTTTCCTTTCCTTTCTTTTACATTTAAACATTTTCATGATCTTTCTTAGTTCAATGCATATGTATTTTCATGAGCAAGATACATTTTTCATGCTATACTACATATAGGAATAATCATAAATTTCTTGAGAGAATATGCATGGAAATCTCATGACTTAGAATCTACATGCATGCATTACCTTATACATGTACACTCAATTATAATCGATAGGATACTTAACACGGGCTATCAAGGAAGGGCTTATACATACTATATTTATTTACTCTTTCCATTAGAGAAACATTTACCATGAAAGATATATTCTTTCATAAGAAAAACATGGTGTAAGAAGCATGGTCATAGCTACTTACCTGTGAGCTTTACTTAATAAGTTCTTTTGATCTTGAAATTTAAACTCCTATTCAATGAAATGGAAAAAACATATCAATATCGATCTCACTTTAAGCTTTACTAGTTAATACTCTCACATGTTCACTTAAATTCCCACTTGGGATTAAACGTTTCCTTAACCCGTTTATCTACCCACCAAGTATGGCATTAAGTCACAAAATTAGAATCCTCATCCTATTCTATTTAAAGAGACTCATGAAAGCACATTATCCATTGGTTGTTCCTTTAAAAAGGATCATTGTTTTCTACATAAAGGATGGATGGAAACCATGGTTTAAATTACATAATTGGTAGGAATTACTTGAAAGCGAAAAGAAACAAGAAGATACCTCAAATCTGGAAATTTTCATGAAAAGAAGGATTTGACAGTTTTACAATATCACATGGGGGGTACTTTCAACAAAAGGGCCTACTCACAAGAGAGTTGATTTTATCATTTCTTTTTTAATGATTTTTCATACCAAGATTCATCTTTAATTGAGCTAAGGAAAGATTGAACAAAAGAGATATAAGAGACTGATTTAGGCTTCAATAAAACATAGAAGAAAATTCGGAAACTCTTGGACAGCCCATAGGCTTAGTGCTTTCAAGCTTTTGAACATCCTTTATTAAATCCAAATTTCAACTTCATAGCTTAACCATATTAAGGGTGTAAGAGGCTTAGGAAAACATCCCTTATCTTTTAAAAAAAGATTATAAAGCATAAGTATAGCACTTGGCAAACTCAAAGTTTCCAAAGAAATTCATTAGTTTAGATTAAAACTCTTAGTGGCTTACTTAGGCCATAAATTTTGAAGGAAATATATGTTTAAAAATCATAACTTTAACCTTACTAATATAACACTTAAAAGATATGGTAAGATCAACATATTGCTTAGGCTTAATAAATCTCAAGGAATAACACAATAAAGAAACTTATAGTTACATACGGCTGGAACCCAAAAACAGAGCACACACACACAGCTAGAATTTCTAGAAAACATAGCATAATTCGGCTGGAAATCAAGGCATAGCATAACACATGGCTGGAACCAAACAAGATGAGATTCATGGCTGGAAATCAACAGAAAACAATAGAGCATAACACGGCTGGGATCACAGAACATATGCACGGCTGGGAACACAGAAGATCGAAGCATACATGGCTGGAACACACACCAAAACAGAGTATACGTACAGCTAAGACCCAGAAAAACAAAGCATATTTTCTCCATTCGGTTTCTACTTAGCTAGGGCATAAATTAGAAGGAATAAAAAGAGGAATCAACTCATAAAATCACTACAAAACAGTTGGCCAGCACAGGAGATCCGAAACTCCCAATGCATGGCATAACTCACTCGGTAGTCCCATAATCACAAGAAGAATTAGAAGAACAGGGCACTACTTGGTTTAGCAAGCCACGAACGGAAGAGGAGAAGGAAAACCGAAGGGCCAAACCAACGAATTTCATCCTCCTTGAGGGTGCTTCAGTCGAACTCTAAGTTTAAGAGGAGATGGAGAATCGGTTTGAAAGGAAGAAGAGAGGCATTCGGTGCAAGAGAAACCGAGAGGATCTTTGTGTGGATGAGGGGGCTGCGGTTGTGGCTTGTGGAAGCTCTTCCCCTTGGCTTATCCAAGAAACTTGAAGTCATCGTATAGGAGAAGAAGAAGAGAGGGGTCCGAATGGCATGGGGGAGGTCGGTCAACAATGGGGATAAAGTGGTTCAAAGCTTCTCTTCGAAGCTAAAGGAATGGATGGTGTGGATTAGTCCATGAAAAAAATATGTTTATCCTATGATAGATAATATTTGGGTCACTCTTCAATTAAATAAAAAGGTAAGGCTTTAGAAAATATATTTAAGATCTGAAAATATTTCCTTAAATTATTTTAATGACACATTAAAATAAGAGCACACATATCTTAAAATAAAATAATAAGATATTAAAATCATAAAAATCCTTATCTCAAAAATATTTGACTTAAGAAATTAAATTAAAAGAAATAACGTAAGAACCCATCGTAGTGGATGCGGGTATTACATATTTTGTGTTATTCGAATCATACGATTTTTTACTTTTTGTTTTTTCCTTAAGGTGCAGATACTTGGGTATATCCTGAGTGTGTAACGTAGCACAAGTACCCGTCCTAGTTAATCTAAGTTATGAGCCGGTTTGGTACTTTGATGAATTCGAATTTTTGAAACCTAAAAATTTGGGTACCCGGATTGTACCCGTATTTTGTAAAAAATTATTTTTAAAATTGTTTTTATTTTATTAAAGTCTTTTAAAGAAAAAAATAATAAAGGGCTCTTCGTTCTATATTACTTTTTGGGATCTTTTTCATGCTTGATATTATTGGGACATCACTTTTAAATTTTTGGTTTTTATGGTCTTCAGGAAGCATGTGGTTGGATCTCACCTATGCTCCATGCCACTTGGGGTGTTTATTTTACAAAGAACAATGTAATAGTCCACTCCTTAACCATTAAATAATAAAAAAGAGTATCAGGCAAAATAGGGGCACCATGCTTGGTCCCCCTATCATTTTCCTTCTACAAATAGAGCTATGAAGAAGTCAATAGTAAAAGTAGAACACCTTACAGAAGGGACGAATATAGGATTTATGTAGAGGAGGGCCGTATGATATATAAAAGTTTGAATATAATAAAAATTAAAAGATTACTTAAAAGCGTGCATATATATAAATATATATATAAAGAAGTTTCAAGTTTGAATGTAAAATAAAAAAAATAAAAGCATTTAACATGCCAAATGATCTTAATGTTTTTCCACAAATAAAGATAATTAATTATCACTTTCACTCTAAATATAGACTAGCAAATAATTTATAAGAAATTCATTATTTATTCTATTTTGAAACCTTATCTCAACAATATTAAAACCTCGTCTTAACTACATTTATAACTTAGTTTTTGACTCATCCATATTGTTCAACTTAAGTTTTCAAACTAAAAGGTAAAGAAAATAATCCATGAAAAGTCATATTATGATATTCAAAACTAATTTAAACGTACCTACAAAATAATAAATCAAATTAAAAAATTTGGATTTACATGATGAATCAATGAGAATATATATAATTTATGAAAAATAAAATATATTTGAGATTAAAAAAATTAACATCTAATACACTTTTAATTTTATTTTTACATAATTTAAATTAAATTAATAAAAAGTTTTTTTTTTGGGGGGCCCTCTAGATTCGTCAGCTGCCGCTGTGAGTGAGGCTGACGATGGGGTCATTGAACTGAGGGAAAATAACGGCCAACATTTGGCCTAGTCAAACTTGCGATGGCGAGGTTAGGTGTAGACCATCTGGCTGAAGAGGTAGGCCCTGGGCGTCAACTATTGTTCGCAGGTTCAAACAGGTCGATCCCCATCTGCCCTTCTCTAACAATCGTTATAAAATGTTAAGCTCTTGAGTCGATCATTCATCCATGTTCTGGCTTGGGAACCCGGGTTTTAAAAATTGGGCCGAAACCCAGACAAGGTTAGCCTGGATCTAACTTGAGCCGAAATTCGGATTGAAATCGGTTTATAAAAACTCATAACCCAGGTTTCTGGTTGCACCCATTTTTTTTAAATCAGAGCCTATAGATTATGAATATTTTTTCATAAAAAAGATGTTGATGCAGCATTCAAACTCTATTTATTTTATTTTTAAAATCAAAACTTACATGTTCCTTGGTCGCCAATAAAAAGCCACGTGGAGAAGAGAAAAAAAAACCATAAAATGGATAATTCATTGGACATAATATACATTTTTCCTTGTACTTTATGTCCATGAAAGGAACAAAAAAAAAAAAAAAGTCAAAACATTCAAACTGAAAAAAAAGGTATCAAGTGTAATCGGGGTTTTCTATGCAGGTACCGATCCAAAAGCTGGATAACCAGGTTCTGGAATCTTGTTATCCGGGTTTCAGACTGGTCCAAAAAATAACCTGGCCTGGATGAACAAGCCTACTCTTGATGCCAAACCCACCTACCCAAAATATTCCAAGTTCCGAGCTTAAACCTGGTATATAATTTTTTTTTAAAAAAATCTAAATCGGGTTCAGGTTTTAAACATACAGTACCCATACCCATACCCACACCCAGGTATAGATAGGTAGGGAAATCTGGTTATCGACTCGGGTAAAATTTAGGCCGATAAGTGCCTGGGTGAACCCGATTAGTCGGATTTTAGACCCAAAAAAAATCTAGCCCTCATCGACAGTCCTAGAAATATGAAGAGAAATAGAAGTTTACAATAAAGAAAACTAGCTCTTCAAGAGCACAATATTATTTACCTTGAATTTCTTGTGTTGTACAAAAGATCCTCAACATATCATTTTATAGGCATAGGAGGATGAGGAATATGAAATAGTGATACATAAATTAATGAGACACATTGATGAATTTAGAAATTCTAAGAGTTGATACATGAATGAGTTAAAATTCAAAGGGGTGAAATCTAAATGATCATCTCCTAAGTTTATGTATGCATTTATAGTCTTCCTTGGATGACCATACACAAAAACATGATTCGTTAAAACATTGCTAAGGAAAAACCTGATGGAAAACAGCACTGGCAAAGGAAAAAGAGTATAATATTCTTGTGTACCTTGGAATGTTTTAGGATTACCTTGTTAAAACATTACAAAGGAAAACCTAGTGGAAAAAAAGTGCAATCCATATGATTAGTGTTTCTCACCTCAAAAGTATGTAGAGTTTCAATAGTTTATGATAAAAAATTCTTGAGTTGGCACATCCAATGTTGTGTAACAACTTTTTATATATTGCAGTTGGTAATGCTTTAGTGAATAGATCCACCAATTTATCACATGATTGGATATGTTTGACATCAATATCACCACTTTTCTAGAGCTCATGTGTATGAAAGAACATTGGCGAAATATGCTTGGTTCTATCACCTTTGATATCACCTCAGTTGATTTGTGTGATACATGTAGCATTATCTTCATATAATGTTATTAGGCTATCTCTAATTGTGGATAAACTACACTTTTCTAGAATATATTAAATTTCTGATCTTAACCAAATGTATCCCCGACTTGCTTCATGAATTGCAATAATCTTTGAGTGTTTGGAAGAAGGAGCAATTAATATTTACTTAATATATTTTCATGAGATACTAGTGTTGCCACAAGTGAATAGGTATTATGTTTGTGATCTTTCTTTATGAGGATTGGAAAGATAACTCGAGTATGCATAACCAATTAATTGAGGATTTGATTCTTTTGGATATAACAATCACATGTCAACTGCTCCATGAAGGTAACGTATAATATGTTTGACCCCATCCCAAAGCATTCAAGTTGGTGTAGAACTGTATCTTCGTAGTAGGTTGATTGAAAATGCAATATCTGGTAGTGTGCAATTTTCAAGAGACATCAAAGCACCAATTGCACTAAGATACGATACTTCATGATCAAGAACTCCTTCACCATCTTATTGAGGGTGAAATGCGTCATTTTTCACACCAAGTGACCATACAATTTTTGAAGTACTTAAATGATGAGGTTTGTACATATAAAAGTACTCCAACGAATTTTTCTATATATGTTGATTGATGGACATGAGGTTTGTACATGTAAAAGTACTTCAACCAAGATAAAATTTTGTTTTTCCATGGTTTTTCATTTGAAACTCATTCTTTGAATAAGTTGCGATTTCCATGAGCTCTTCTGGAGTTTCGACCATATTTAAATCTTCTACATATATTGCAAGAATAGCAAATTCAAAATCTGACTTTTTAATGAAAGCATATGGGAAAATTAAATCATTTTCAAATCATTTTATTACTGGATATTTTGTGGTGTCCCGTTTTCGATAAAGGTCCTGGCAAGGATTAGTAATGCCAAGGATACTAGACGATTGGTAACACCCAAGATTTAGATAAAGATTAGGCGTGCTGTGTTCATGAAGAAGTGCATGTATAAGCTAATGGTTGTTTAAACCGCAGCGGAGTAAATAATTTTAACTGCTATTTGTACTAGAGTTTAAGCTTACCCACTTGCCCTCTCCCTTGTTTGGCCCGTTGAATTACTACGACCAGCACACTACAAATGAAGCTAAAGCTTTGATTGCCAGAAATAAAGCAAAAACTATCCAAGACATCTAGGTAAGGGAAAAGCCACTATGGAAGGGAGATCATAAGAAGCTGAGCCATATCTTTTGGGCACAACAACCAAAGGCAGGGGTTTTTACGAAGAGAAAGAAGATTCTGATGAAGAATAAGAAGTCAAAGGTTGGTTCCTAAATTGCCCATAAATGTTTTTTTGGTGGAGCATGCCTAGGGCAAGAGAGGTCCAACCATTAAGAGAAGAGGGGCAACCAACTGAGAGGGGTGGCTAGATTTGTTAAAGAGGCCATGCCCACTGATACTAACCAAGATAGTGCTAAAAGTGCTTCCAAGTATAAAAGTAGGTTTGGAGTACAGTGGGAGTGTCCAAGGTCATTTCCGCAGGGACAACTATGTCAACAAAATCCAACAAAGTACAAATAAATAAAATGATATCAATCAAAAGGGAGTGGAATATGGTGGAATAAGTCCCCTTTGTGAAGTTCACTTATTCCCAATTGCCAAGAGGACAAAAGTAAGATGTGTGCACTAGATTTATATAGAATGTGGGATGATTTAATGGTTTGATAAATGAATCAAGGGTTTGTAATTACTGTAAGGAAGTATTAATATAAAAACCAGACTTGCAACCTTAATATTTGAAATGAGGTGAATAAGAATTCAGAGTAACTTCTCAGATCTTAGAAACTGAAACTGTAATTGTTAAGAAAGAAAGCATAAATACTAGGGGTACAGGGTTAGGGTTTCCTTCACCAACAGGTTATAGTTGTTAGGTGCATCTGCTTAAGTTAACTCAATCAAGAAATTAACACTTTAAAGCCAAAAGAACACTATTACTCAGATTAAAACACCAATAGTAATAAAAACCCTCATTGGATTTTCATCCACTTTCATCTCAAGACTCAAAGGTTGATGGATCCTGATTATTTCAAAGTCTTGTTGTGCCATGAGTCTACAACAAATCAAGACACACGAGATCATTCCAAACCGATAGTAAATAAGGCATGAAAAATACAGTAACAAGTATAAACTAAATATAACAGCAACAAATAACAATCGAAGATGAGGGAAGAAAACCCTTTCCTTTGCAACCCTAGCTATGGAAATTAGCCCCGAATGATCATGTGATAGATGATTCGAAGACCCTAACAGAAAGAAATAAAGAAACCAACGATTGTTCTCCAAACAAAAATAGACTACATATGCTAAATGTGACTTTGAACCGATGGCCCTCTCTCGTGTGCCTCCCTTCCTTTTATCCTCCCTCTTCATCATCTCCTTCCTTCTCTCTTTTCTAACCATTTCTCTCTAATTCGCGATTCTGCCCTTTAGAGGATGAGACCTTTCTCGAAGTCTTGTGGGATTGAGGAGAAGCCGCAGTAGAGTCTGGGCTAGGAGTTGAGCTCGAGGCTGGGCCAAATGTTTGTTGAGCTCTTGGGCTTTCTTATGGGACTGGGCCTTATCACATGTAGATAAAACATTTAACCCATCAGCTAAGTAAATAATGACTTTATTCCTCTAAACTTGTAATTCCAAGGACAAGGCTTTTGTCTTAAAATCTCACTTTTATCTCATTTTTGGAACTGTTCAGTCTCAATTTACTCTATTGTATGTAGATATTTTAGTCAAGATATCTTAACAATCACCTACTACGAGACCCGATCCGACCCTAGAACCTACCCACACCTTAGAGATAGAGGGAATATGTTTATTCAATAAACACTCCAATATGCACATGTCAACAAATTGAACACAATTAGTCGTCAGACTAATTAATACAACTCCAAAGAGACAATACAATTACTAATAATAGAGACATGCATTCATATCTATTGCTTGGGCGGGATTGGTCCTTCTTTCTCAAGTTACTCTCCTGAAGTTAACTCTGCATCAAAGTTTACAATTTCGGCAATGAAACCATAGGTTGGTTAAACAACTATGACAAGACTGCTAATAAGAGACAATGTACGTGATGATGTAATACACAATTTCTTGTAAAAAGAACAATGAACACATTTATTGTGCATGGCGAAGAATCACCCTCTAAGCAAAACACATGCATTCATAGTTATGGCGATGAATCACTATCTGAGAAATTACCCTTTGTGCAACTACATAAGTATATAGGTATTTATATACTTGCAAAGCTATATCTGTTTTCACTCGCATGTAACTATGAATGCCTCGTGTCCATATTTGAATCGTCGAGGCAAGGAATCATCCTATTCTCAAGCATGTAAAACCTCATCGCATAAAATCTAATCACATAATATCTCATCACGTAGGATCACATCGTCACATATAATCACATCACATAAAACCTTGCACAAAGATATACCAAGCAGGGGAAATCACTTTACCATCTGGCTCAGGGAATCATTCCCACTCGACCAATGTGCAAGCTGACTCGCCTATTTCAAATCATCCATTATCACATAGAGATATACATGTTGCATAAAAAAAACATTTACCCCGCCAACCAACTCGAAGACACCACACAATATACACCTGGGGTATTCTCGTTCTTGTCTATCAAGTGAGGCTAGTACGAAAAAGTTTCACCCCATTCATTACGAGGCATTCTCCTTCCCATATGAAATTAGTGGCAACGTGTAGTAGGAAAGGTCCAGGGAATCCTCACTCGTCCATGATGATTGATGAGTGTACGAAAGTGTACTCTAAATACCCTATTATTGGACTATAATGCTAAAATATGAATAGAAATTATAGTAATTAATGTGTATTCTTGAATTGAGTTTTTATTTACTTTGAGATACTTTTAAGCAGATTTTTATGTTTAATTTCAGGGACTATAAAAGAGTAAGTCAAAACCCAGTCAAATTCAAAAGGACTTTCAAATGGGTAAGAGTTGGAACAACCTAAGAAATTTCAATGAGTGTAGGACTCTTCAAATAAAGATAATGATGGGGTTTAAGAGTAATTCGGATCAAGAAAAATAGTCAGAGTCCAACACGCTCTAGGAGACAGTCTGGATATACTTTAGTATTTTGATCATAACTTTTGACTCACATATCGGATTGATACGATTCAAGATGCGTTGGAAATCTAATTTAAAGGGCTAACAACTTTGTCTCTAATAAAAATTTCCAAATTCAAACTCCTGAAGCGCGTACGTGGCTGTCAAGATAAGTCCTAACATTTAGGCGATTTTTCTAGGTGGGAATCATGAAGATATTAGGGTTTCTTTTCTACCCTATATAAGTATATTATTAGCACGAAAAAGAAAGGAGGTGGAGGCTGAAAAGAGGAAGATAGGAAAATTATCATGGCCTCCGTTTACTTTACTTTTCTCTTGAGATTTTTGTTGTCCATTATATTTATGGGTAACTAAATTCTCAAGTAGGGTTAGGGATGAACTTGCACATTAGATGGTATTTTTAATTTATTTTTTATTTATGAATTTGATTTTCAATTACTAAAAATCTTTTATTTTATCATTCTCAATCCATTGTTGATGTTCTCTTCTCCGACTAATCATAGAATTTATTTTGTTTATGGATTTAGTTATGCTTTTTCTATTTAATGGATTAGCTCTTTGATTATGTTTGGATCAATTATTTATCTATATTGATTTAATTTTTTGCTGCAATATCGCTTCTTGAGTATATTGTCGTCGTTGGATTTTTTCAATAGTGATAATAATTTACGTATTTAAAAGTGGTGAATGATTCTTCATAGGGTTGTATTTGGTTTAATCTTGGTTTATAAATCTATATCTTCCAATTGAAAATTTTGGGAATTGAGTTCCCAATTGAGTTATTCAATGAATTAAGAATAATTAAAATACTAGATTTGTGCAAGGGATTCTCGACGCTCTACTGTTCGTCAAAGTTGAGTACTTTTTTCATTAGTCACTTTGCCTCACTTTAATTTACATTTAAAATTAATCTTTGTTCTCTATTAATCATTTGATATTTTTCTTTAGTTTCTTTATTCTTTATACTATTCTTTTATTTTGTCTCTCCGTAAAATCGACACCTCAAAGTTGTGCTACAACTACCGTGTTATTCTTTGGGTTTAATCAATGATTGACACACGGTAGGACACACACACTCTCATACACAAAATCACCACATTACAAATCAGAGCCATTCAAACGCCATGTTCTTAAAATCACAAAGTA
>QEOT01001571.1:166791-184180 GCA_003123785.1 Pterocarya stenoptera
TTGATCTACAGGTTCGGATGATATTTTGAGGATTTGTGGTTTTGATTTTAAAGATTGAATTTTTATGCATGGAAAGTTCCAGATAGGTCTTGAATCTGAGGTTCTTGGGCAGATCTATGTTTTTATGCAAATTTTGCCATGTGATCTTAGATTTGATGATTAGATCTATTCTAGGAATTGATTATTAATCATATGATATTGTTCATTTATGATTTATTTCACGAAAGTTTCAGATCTAATGGTTTGATCAAAACCAAACCATATAGTTATCGATTTTAGTGAAAGTATGAAAACCGATTGTGTTAAGTTTGATTCTGTGACTTTTGGTGGTTTTGGCTTAATGATTCAAAGAGTGATAGTTCTTAGAAATATGTTATGAATATATTAAGAGTATGTTATTGAACTTTTGGAGTTCTTGGAGTTGTTTTGAAAATAGATAAAACCTTGAACATCAATGGTTGTTCTTAAGGTTAAATACTTGAAGTTTTATTTTGAAGAAATTTGTGATTTTTGTGATCTAAGTTTTGTTAGTTGTTCCAGTATGTTATTTGAGCTTAGGATGTGATTTTTGTATGTTGTATATTTAGGTTTTAGCATGAGAAATGAGGTTTGAAAGAATTGCAACAAAAGTCAAGAGTTTTAGCATATACATATTTCGATGCTTGGAGTTGTTTGAATAGGGATAGACCATGAACATCAAGGGTTATTTTTTGAGGTCAAAATACTTGAAGTTTTTATATGAAGGAAGTTGTTATTTTTTTTATGTTATTTTTATAATGTAAGTTGTTCTAGCATGTTATTAAAACATAGGATGTGATTTTGTATGTTGCATGTTTTAGTTTTTGCATTAAAGATAGTGTTTGAAAGAATTGCAACAAAAATCAAGAGTTTAGCATGTTTCATGTTTCGGCCCCTATTTCACATGCTTGTGTTGTATTTTAAAATTCTCTAATTAGATATTTAGATTTGGGATAAAATTTACACGAAAAATGTAAATTTCTGTGAATTTTAGAGTTAGGATGTAAAATCCTTAAGTTATGGGTAAAATAGTCATTTTTCACATTTAGATGAGTAAAATTGTCATTTTTCTCTAAGTCGGTATTTTTATGTTTCTAAATTGTTAATGAGAAGCTTCTGACGTTTAGAAATATCTCCTTATAGTTCCCATTTATTCACGCATTTAATTTGTCATGTTATACTCACTGTAATTTAGCTTTTAACTTACTATCAGAATATTGTATGTGTGATGGTAAGAGAACAATTGTTCACGTTCTTATGTTCTTATATATGTTATACAATGCCATGTCACGAAATGTATATCTGTTACACACTTTACTATGTCACAAAATGTATATTCGTTATACATTATATTATGTCATGATGTATATATGTTATACATTATATTATATCATGAAATATATATCTATTACAAATTATATTATGTCATGAAATGTATATTTGTTACATATTATATTATGTCACAAAATTTTTATTTGTTACACATTATGTCATGTCACAAAATGTTCATTTATTACATGTTATGTCATCTCACGAAATGTTTATCCGTTACACATTATATCATGTCAGGAAATGTTCATTTGTTTTATGTTATGCCATGTCATTCATCTCTCATACATGTCACGTAAGGTTATCTATCGTTTTGTTTCATGTCACGTCATGTCTTGAGTATAGAGTATGTCTCGAAAACAGTTTTGCCACGTCAAGTCAAGTCTGTTTATATTTGTCACGACCCTAAGTGCTAGGATGTAGCAATATCCTAGTAGAACTTTTTTGTTCACGCTCGATTGTCTAAACTAGTGTGAAATTTCCTGAGTTGACAAGGTAAAGATCAATAGACTTCAAATGGGGTCTAATTAACTAGTCAACGGAGTGAAGTCAAGCACCAACATTTTAATTTTATGTTATATGTACCCGTGTGGGTGCAGATACCTGTCACTGGATACGTATATTACATTTTCCATAGCAGGCAAAGATACCTGTAAACTAATATGTATGTTAACTCATTCATAGCTAGAATAGATACCTGTGATGTAATGTGATATGGTATCTATAGGGACACATGGCTTAAGGGAACCTGTGTAGCACCCACAGTTCACGTTTATTAACCATGTTTAACTATGGGACAGGATTCGAAGTTCATGTTATTTACGTTCATGTTCATGCTCAGTTTCAGTTCAAGTTCATTGATAGTTTCAATTTCAATTCAAATTCATTTTCAGTCTCAAGTTCAGTTCATGTTCATTACGTTAGTTCAATTCATATTCAATTCAAGTCACGTCAATTCATTTTATGCTAGTTCCTGTCGAGTCAGCACATGCCATGTTATTTATCAAGTGACGTCAAGCTTATTTATGATCACATATGCATTCATGCTTTTACTGTCAGGCATGCATCTTTAAACTGTCAATTTAAGTTGTTTGTTAACTTACTAAGATTTGTAATCAAATCTCACTATGGTAGTCCCAACTACTATTCCCCTTGGAATGATAGACCAGAGGTTGATAGACTGGAGACGGTCGATTAGACAGTGATGACAAAACGTAGAGCTCATAGCCTCAATGCTCTGATTTATTGATGGTTGACATCCTTGACTGAGTTACGCGAGCCACTCAATGGATTAGCCTAGTCATTGCTTTAGTTTCTACTTATACTTAAAGAGTTCGGTTTCTAGTACTCTTATGATTACATAGCTTTTGGACTTATGCTGTAATCTTGAACGTCTATCACAATCAATTATGAAAATATGTTTTAATGGTTTGTGATATATCTTATTTGGTGCAGAGTATTGCTTAAAGGAAAAAATTATCCACTACAAATATTCATATTGTTATATGCATGCTAGGTGCATTGCATTCTTTATTATCATGAATTGGGGTATGTAACCTTGTGTTGCATGTCCCGATATTTTGTCCGATCCCAAGGCGAATCTACAAACGTCACACGTGTGCCCCTGCTGATACTGCATCGCATCACAGATGTCTGCACCAGTTGTCAGTATGTTAACATAAGCATTGAACCACAGATATCTGCACTTGTTGTGAATACATAATGTATGCATCCCGTGACAGGTATCTTCTGCACCTACACAAGTGCCTATAACATGAACATGAATTGTAGTTGGCACCATCGGAGTTGGTGCCTGCTTTTGCTCTAACAACCAATTACTTAGGCCCCATTCGAAGTTTATTGATAGTACTTTGTCAACTTAAGAAATTTCACACAAGTTTAGACACTCCAGAGTGAACAATGGAGTTACACTAAGATATTACCACAAGCTAGCACTTGGGGTCGTGATAAACATAAAAGACTCAACGGACTTAAAAACATTGTTTTTCGTGAGGAACTCCAAAATCACGACATGACGTGATGTAAAACAAATGATAGATGACATGACATAACATAACGTGACATATATATGTGATGAATGGTATGGCATAACATAAAACAGATAAACATTTCGTGACATAGCTTATCATGTAATAGATAAGCTTTTTGTGACACAATATAATGTATAACAGATAGAAATTCTGTGACATAACATAATATATAATAGATAAATATTTCATGGCATATTATAATGTGTTAAACATTTCATGACATAGTATAATGTGACATATATAAGAGCATAAGAACATGAAAAACTATTTTCTTACCAACACATGCACAATATCCTAACTTACTCATACATAAACATGTACTTGAAATAAATCATAGTATGACATAATATGACGTTTATAATAAGTATAATAAATATGGATGATGGTTACTTATCACCATACATACACAATTATCCTAACAGTAAGTTACCCCTCATGTTAAGATTCCTCTGGGTGAAAAGATGCTTTAGACTCATGTGATCAATATACACCTCACATTCTTCACCGTACAAATAGTGTCGCCATATCTTTAAGATAAGCACAATCACTGCCAACTCCATAACATGAGTTGTGTAATTCCTTTCGTGGTCCTTCAACTGTCTGGATGCATAAGCTACCACTTTACCTTCCTACATCAGGACATAACCTAGACCATACTTTGATGCATCACTAGATATCATGAATGGCTTATAAGGCACGGGTATGGTTAAAAAAGGGGCCGTAGTTAACCTTTTCTTTAGCTCCTCAAAACTTTGTTCACACTTGTCGGTCCAAGTGAATTTAACATTCTTCCTAGTGAAAGCCATGAATGGACTCGAAAATCTAGGGAATCCTTCCACAACCCTCTGATAATAGTTGACCAACCTAGGAAACTCCTCACCTCTTGGATAGAGGTCGGTCGCTTCCATCCTATTATCACTTCGATCTTACTTGGTTCAATCATGACTCCTTCCTTGGATATCACGTGATCGAGGAACTTGACTTTATCTAGCCAAAACTCGCATCTGTTAAGTTTGACGAACAACTGATGGTCCTTAAGTATCTCCAACACCAATTGTAGGTGGCTCTCATGATCCTCAACACTTTTGGCATACACCAAGATGTCATCTATGAAAACCACTACAAATAAGTCCAAGAATAGCTTAAACACTTTTTTCATGATGTCCATAAAAGTTGTTGGGGGCATTAGCTAATCCGAATTGCATCACCGTAAACTTGTAATGGCCATATCTGGTTTGAAAGGTTGTCTTTGGTATATCACCTTCCTTAATCCTAAATTGATGATACCCGGACCTAAGGTCAATCTTAGAAAACACTAGTGCTCTTTTGCAGCTAGCCAAGTAAATCAACTATTGATGCTCTTCAAATTATCACTCCCAAGCGTAGACGTGGATCAGTTGTAATAAAAGGAAAAACCCAAGGTCATCTCCTCAGGGACAAGAGTGTCTCAAAAAATTCAATGCCTCAAGAATGTAGAAATCAAGATTCAAAAAAAAAATTGGATATACAATCATGAGGATAATTTCTATTTGTACGAAAATGGACATCGGATCAAGGGATTGTTATACACCATGATCTATCTATAGCCAATGAAATGTATGGTTGTGCATGGAGGATCTCAGATTTTTTTTTTTTTATAATAATAGAACACTTTCCATTGATTCAAAGAGGGCATACAAAGTTGACTTAAAAATAGGCCAATTACAAACGTTGGTAGTAACCCAGTACACTTTCGTGACTGACAAAGTTTAGTCCAGACAGCAAATCTCTAAAGACCTAAGTCTAAGAGATAGCCCATCTCTGTCTAAGACAAATGTCACAGTAAACCAAACTCCATACCCAACTAATCGAAGTAAGGAGAACCAAACCCTGGACATCACCACCAAAGTGGAGGGGGGAGAACTACCTTCGGACTAAGGTTTGAAGGCTTTACATTTTTTTGGTTTTTGTTTTCTTGAAAAATAAAGACAGAGGGTAATTAAATACATAAGAAAACACTGTAAAAAGAGAAAAATAGTGTACAAAAAGGCTGTCTGGGGGTGAATCAACTGTCAAGTTAGGAAGATCTAGAGGCTTCGGAACGGGATCAGCCGTGCGTGGCGCCGGCAGAGGGTTCCTTGGCGGAGCTTGGGAGCCACGAGCAAGCAACCTCCAAAATCTCCGACCCACGCATGAGGGCAAGGCGCCACTCCGGTTGATACCGCATTCAAAGGTTTTGTTGATCGACAGCTGGGCAACCTCCAGGTAGGGCACGTGCCTCTTGTTTGGCATTGGTGAGTCTTGAATGGTGAATCTCCCATTCTTAGGCTTGAAAAGAAAAAATAAAGGAAAGCCAAAGACTAGACAAACACTGGACAATAGAAACCAAGAAGAAGGAGGGAGGGAGTGAGGGGGAAGGAGCCTAAGCTCCCACCCACCCCCTCAGTCGGTTCTGAAACTGGGAGGGTTTAGAGAGAAGGGAGAGGGTTTAGAGAGAGAGAGCGAGGTTTTCGTGTGCAGAGAGCGAGGTTTTCTTTAGGATCTCAAATTTAAAATTGTTGGATTGTTGGACTAAACAGTAAAAGTTAAAACTCAAGAAGATAAAGTAATCAAGGTAAAAGAAATTGTAATTTCGACTTCACCAAATTAAAATCAGAAAAACATTTAGGTTTTGAAAACAAAAGAGAGTTCAGAGACAATTTATCAAACACTAAGGCTACAGGTTAGGGCTTCTTCTGATTCAACGCTACACTTCTGGGTACTACTCTTCTATTACTAACACAATCAAGGCATTAATGGCATAATGGTATCAACCTAGGTACTTTGGATATGTGGTGTGTGTTCAATAATCAGTAAAACTTTAAACAAACTCCTCATGGTTTGAGTAACTAAAGAAAATGGATAAACTCCCCTTTTGACCTAAATTTTGAATCAGAGAGGAAAAAAATACTTGAGGTGTTCCATGACCCCAACAGATCAACTCAAAGTATTC
The DNA here is from genome assembly GCA_003123785.1 of Pterocarya stenoptera. Taxonomy (NCBI): domain Eukaryota; kingdom Viridiplantae; phylum Streptophyta; class Magnoliopsida; order Fagales; family Juglandaceae; genus Pterocarya; species Pterocarya stenoptera. Next base: position 173,161 of record QEOT01001571.1, read on the forward strand.
AAATTTGAAAATAGAGATTCTAATTCCCTTTGACTAATTAACAGAATTCCTGAAGGTGGATTAAAATGTGTCTAAGGTATTGCAAAACTAAACTCTCCCCCCCCCCCCACACTAAGTAGTAGCATTGTCTTCAATGATCCAGAAGAAATTAGAGTAAAATACAAAGGATAACACTTAGAAGCTATATAAAGAAAAAGAGCAACAAAAGAAAATGTGAAAGGAAGGAGTACCTGATTGAAGGTGAGATGAGCAATAAGAGAACAATCATAATCAACAAAAGAAAACTGAGTTAAAAAGAAACACAAAAGAACAAGAGAAAGGAATATTTAAAAAATAAAAATAAAAAACTTAATCAGCTGGATTCCACAACTGGATGGTTACTTGGGTCAAGCAAATGGAAAATAGAATCTTTAGTTGAGAAATTAGAAAAGAAAGGCTTGAGCCTCTGATCATTTACTTTGCAAATGTTTCCATTTTGAGGGTCCAGGAGTTCCACAGCACCATGCGAAAAGACAATTTTTACCACATATGAACCACTCCATTGAGACCTTAATTTGCCAAGAAACAGGTGTAAACAAGAGTTGTATAACAACACTTGCTGATCACGCTCAAAGGTTTTACACTGGATATGCTTATCATGAAAATTCTTCATCCGTTCCTTGGATAGTTTAGAGTTGTCATAAGCATCCAATCGTAGTTCATCCAATTCAACCATCTGCAATTTTCTTACAAATCTAGCCTCAGTGTCAAAATTGTACTGTTTAATGGCCCAATATGCCCTATGTTCTAACTCAACAGGCAAATGACAAGCCTTACCATAAACTAGTCTATATGGAGATATGCCCAAAATGGTTTTATAAGCAGTTCTATAGGCCCAAAGAGAACCAGATAATAGCAATGACTAGTCCTTCTTGTTAGGATTAACTATTTTCTGAAAAATGTTCTTTAATTCCCTATTGGCTAGTTCAACTTGTCCATTTGTTTGAGGGTGATAGGGGTAGAAACTTTATGATGGATGCCATATTTCTTCATCAGAACTGAAAAAGGCTTGTTACAGAAATGGGTGACATTATCATTGATTATGGCTCTTGGCATGCCAAACCTTGCAAAAATGTTTTCCTTTAAGAATTTTAAAACAACCTGATGGTCATTGTCTTTGCAAGGGACTGCTTAACCCACTTAGAGACATAATCAACAACAAGCAGGATATACAAATAGCCCTAAAAAGAAGGAAATGAGCTCATGAGTCTATTCCCCAATAGTCAAAGATCTCAATTACTAATATAGGTTGCATAGACATCATATTTCTCCTAGTGATTTCTCCTCATTTTTTACAGGGTCACAAGCTTTACAAAAATTGTAAGCATCTTTGAACATAGTTGGCCAATAAGAATCACTTTGAAGGATTTTAGCTACTGTTTTGTGGGCTGAAAAGTGCCCCCCACAAGCCTCTAAATGGCAAAGAGATAAAATAATAGTGATTTCATTATTAGGAACACACTTCCTAATTATCTGATCTGAGCAATATTTAAAGAGATGGGAATCATCATAAAAGAAATACTTAGCTTCAGCCTCTAATCTTTTGATGTCCTAAGTAGTCTAATAAGGAAGAGTTTGTCCTGTGACCAAGAAATTCAAAAGGTCAGATACCATGGTAAAGTTTCAATTGAAAATAACTGTTCATCAGGAAAATAATCAGGAATTAAAGGAGACTGCTCAGAAGTTTCAAATGTAATTTGAGATAAATGATCCGCCACCACATTCTCCACCATTTTTTTGTCCTTTATTGTTATATTAAATTCTTGCAGAAAGAGTATCCACCTAATCAGCCTCAGTTTTACATCTTTCTTGGACAGTAAAAATTTAAGTACTACATGGTTAATGAAGATGATAACAGGTGGACCAAGCAGATATGATCTAAATTTATCCAGGGCAAATATTATAACTAGTAGTTCTTTTTCTGTGGTGGAGTAATTCCTTTGGGCAGCATTCAAAGTTTTATTAGCATAATCTATGACGTATAGCAGCTTATTTTTTCATTGCCCAAGTGTAGCAGCTACAGGAAAGTCACTTGCATCACACATTATTTCAAACAGAAGTGTCCAATCAGGAGGCTAAATAATAGGTGCAATGGTGAGAAAGGATTTTAACTGGTCAAAATAGATTTGACATTCATTGGTCCATTCAAACTTGACATCATGCATCAATAGTTGACAAAAGGGCTTAGAAATAGAACTAAGAAAGATTTAATGTCTTTTACACTTTTAGGGACAAGCAAGTTTGAAATTAACTCTATTTTAGCCTTATCAACCTCAATGCCTCGTGAAGATACAACGTGCCCAACGATTATGCCCTACTGAACCATAAAATGGCATTTTTCTCAATTTAACAACAGGTGTTTTTCTTCACACCTGGTTAGAACAGCTTGTAAGTTAGTCAAGCAAGAATCAAATGTCTTTCCAAATACTAAAAAATCATCTATAAAATCTTCTGCAATATCTTCAATCAAGTCACTGAAAATGCTTAGCATACATCTTTGAAAAGTAGTTAGGGCATTGCATAGCCCAAATGGCATTCTTTTGAAGGCAAAGGTACCAAAGGGACAAGTGAAGATAGTCCTTGATCCTTGGGAGCAATTTCTATTTGGTAATATCTAGAAAATCCATCTAAGAAACAATAATACTCATGCCCCGCTATGTTTTCTAAAATCTGGTCAAGGAAAGGTAAGGGGAAATGGTCCTTCCTAGAGGCTTCATTTAGTTTCCTATAGTCAATACACATCCTCCAACCTGTTGTCACTCTTGTAGGCACTAATTCTTCCTTGTCATTTTCCACCATAGTTACACTAGATTTTTTTGGAACAACTTGAATTGGGCTAACCCATTTGCTGTCTGCAATGGAATATATGATGCCTATGTCTAACAATTTCAGAACCTTACTCTTTACTACCTCTTTCATTATAAGATTTAATCTTCTTTGCATCTCCCTAGAAGGTTTTGAGTAATATATCCTATGTGTGTAAATTAGAGGGCTTATACCTTTATGTCGACAATAGTCCATCCAATGGCTGCTTTATGTTATGTCAACACATTCAACAGCTTACTCTCTTGGTCAGAATTCAGTTGAGCAGAAATTACTATGGGAAATGAGTTGTCGGGCCCCAAGTAAGCATACTTTAGTTCTTATGGCAAGGGTTTTAATTCCAAAACTAGAGTCTTCTCAGTGGAGGGCTTTGATGGTGCTGATAACGATGGTAATGGCTTAAATTTGAGCTTCCACTGCACCTCAGAGGAGTTTCCTGCAACAAAAACAGTTGAGACATTGTCAATAGATTCAATTAAACTAAGGGAGTTTTCTAACTCTCTTCACTGCTCATAACAATTATAACTCAAACAAAGGACTTTCAACAAGAAGATTTTCCAGGGCATTGACTTATGACAATGTTGTAGTTGGCTTGTAGTGGGCGCGTGAAATCCACGCGCCACCGCTAAGGGTTCTTCAGTCATCATGCGCAGCTTTTTTGGGTGTAGGGCCACCGGCTACTTCAAACCTGACTGACCGCCATACTCCTAGGGTGGCGTGTGGCTCTGACGCGCCATCATAGTCACTTTGTTTGTAATTTTTCCTCCAATGTTGAAAATGCAAATCTATATCTTTCCAAGATGTAATTCATTTTTCTTATGTATCTTTCATTTCTGTTACATCTTTTGTTTTAGAAAAATAAAAACAAAAGAAAAGACACATCGTCTCTTGGACTTCTGTCCGTAGAGTGTGTCCTCTACTCCGTCTTAGACAAAGTATGGGGTTTGTTAACTTTATCTTGGACAAGGTTGTGCTATTTCTCAGGTGGTTAGAGAGAGGTTTGCAGCATGGATTAGACCATATCAGAAATAGTTGTGTACTAGGGAGTCATTAATATTGTAGTTGGCTTGTAATGAATGTTTCAAATAAAAGTTGTAATGTAATTCTTGAGGTTTCCTGCACAAATTAAAAATGTTCAGTTCTAGAGTCATATTTCCAAAACTTAATTTTAAAACACCACTCCTACAATTAATTATGGCATTAGAAGTTGTAAGAAATGGTCTTCCTAAAATCACAGGTGCTAAAGAATTTGAGTGGGCTGTTAGTTTCATATCAATTACCACAAAGTCTACTTGGTAGTAGAATTTATCTACTTGGACCAAAACATCTTCAACAATGCCCTTTGGTATTTTGATAGATCTATCAGCTAGCTGCAAAATTATGGAAGTGGATTTTAACTCCCCTAACCCAAACTGCTTATAAACACTATAAGGCAACAAGTTAACCCCTGATCCTAAGTCTAGTAAAGCTTGGCCAATTTTTGAATTCCCAATGATACAAGAAATAGTGGGTGACCCAAGATCCTTGTACTTAGGTGGTGTTGATTTTAAATGATTGCACTAACTTGCTTAGTGAGGAAAGCCTTTTTCTGCACATTTAATTTGTGTTTCACAGTGCATAAATCCTTTAAAAACTTAGCATAGACAAATATTTGTTTAATAGCATCAAGAAGAGGAATATTAATCCTAATTTGCTTAAAAGTTTCTAGGATTTCAGCATGCTATTTTTCTTTATGAAAAGAGCAATCGATGAGGGAATGGGGCAGGTATGGGACATGCATTTATTTCAAACTCTAATGTGCTTGGCTCACCTTTATCTTGAAGAGGGTTAGCATTCTTACCTGATTTGCTTGCACTATGCGTAGGGATGTCCACAACCTTACCACTTCTTAGAGTTGTGATGACTTTTACTGACTTCACATTAGCTCCTTTAGCATTACTCTGAGTGTGTGGATTTTGTCCTTGTGGGTTGGGTTGTAGTTGAGCAGGGAACTTCCCTTTCTCTTGGGCACTCCGAGTAGTAGTCACTCTAGTAAGTGTTCCTCTAATGGCATTGATGGCTTGTGAATTTTGATTGTTTATGGTGGTCTGACTTTGTATGAATTGTTGAAGGCTAACAATTAATTGTTGTATGGAGTCCTCCATGTTCTTCTTCTGCATTGGGGGGGTTGACTGACAAACTGTGAAGGTCCTCTTAATGCTGAATAAGGAATGTACTATGCTGGTCCTAGGGTTGATGGTGCAGGTTGTTCATTTCTCCAGCTGAAATTTGGATGACCTTTCCAGCCTGCAATATATGTGTTAGAATATGGTCCAGAAACACTTTTGGAAATCATATTCACAGTATTAGATTGACCTTGCAAAACCTCCTTAAAAGCAAGGATTGTCGGGCATGTACTAGTGGTGTAGAGTCAACCATTGGTGAAAGAGGAATCAGAAGAGGAAGTAGATGAAGAGATTCTTATGGTGGAAAATATTTCTTCGGAACCGGAACCAGAAAGCCAACCAGAGGTTTTTCACAGGATAAAGAATATCTTACAGAGTCTGAGGTGAATGAAGGTAAGAAGAGGTATAAGAAAAAAATGTTTATTAAAATGCAAAGTTCTTCTCGAGTTCTTGCCCAAAATTCTAATCTTGCTCAATGATTGATTCCATCTTGGTATGGAATATTAGAGGGGTTGAGACCTCTAAAATTAGATTAAAGACGTTGGTTGGAAGATTGAAATCGAAAGTCGTTGCTCTTTTAGAACCATTTCAAAATTTAGAGGGTGCTCGTAAATTGGCAAGATCTCTAAATTTTGATAATTTTATTTCTAATGAGGTGGAAGGGGAAAAATCTGGATTTTTCGTAGTAATTATGAGGTGCAATTTGTTCAGATGGAAATGCAATTTATTTCAGTATCAGTAGGTGATGGTGCTGAGAAGTTTTTGCTTTCAGTGATTTATGCCAAATGTACCTAGGCGGAAAGGTGATACCTGTGGGAAGATCTCAACTTTAATAATTTGGGTTCAGACCCTTGTGTTTTTGTGGGGGATTTTAATATTATCCAGAGTGACTTATAAAGGAGAAGAGGTAGACCTCGGCCTAGTGTCGCTATGGATGAATTTAATGATTGGATTCATCAAGGGGGTCTTATGGAAATTGCTACGAAAGGGAGTGTTTTCGGTTGGTGTAAGGGGCAGTCGGGTTTGGCCCGCTCATGGGCATGACTTGACCCTAATGGATAGTTCCTTCATTAATTTGTTTCCTAATGCTATTTGTTCCTATTTGTCGCATTCTACTTTGAATCATGCCCTCATTTTCATTGAGTTCAAGAAAAATCCTTTTTCTTATGGATCGACTCTGTTTCGTTTCCAAAAAATGTGAGTGGATCACCATGGTTTCTTGGAATGTGTTTGGTCAGCTTGGGATTTACTGGTGGAAGGGTCTGTGCTACAGATTTTGAAGCAGGAAATTAAAACAAACAAAGGTGATGCTTCGGGAATGGAACAAAAGGGTCTTTGGCCATACTTTGGGTCGTATTGATGCTCTTGAAAAACAGGTTGAGGTGATTGAACAACAACTTCAAACAAATTGTTAGGTAAACTTGGAGAGGGAACTACATGAGGCAGTCTCAGACCTGGCTGGTTGGAGGCGTCGGGAAGAGATGAGATTGGCACAAATGGCCAAGTTAAAATGGAAGGTGAAGGACTCAAAGTTTTTCATGCTTGCCTTGCTAACAAGAGAAGAAAAAGAGTGCTGGAAATGAGGTTGAATGGGGTGGTTTATGAGAGTCCATAAAGCATTCATCAAGGGGCAGTGGATTTTTTTCAAACTTCACTTCAAGGAGAGCCACCCGTAGAGTAGCCTAGTCTAGAAGGGCTCATAGATCTGATCATATCAGAGGAGGAATATGTCTCCCTACTTCACCCACCTAGCTAGAGGAAGTGTTTGAGGCTTTGTCATCCATTCCAAATCATAGTACTTCGAGTCCTGATGGGTTGGGCTCGGGTTTCTATAAAAGCAGTTGGGAGGTGGTGAAAGTTGATGTGTGGAAGATAGTACTGGAATTCTTTATGTCTAAGCACCTGCCCAAAATTTGCATAGCCTCATATTTGGTTCTTATACCAAAGATGGAGTCACCCACAGGTTTTGATAAGTTTCGACACATTAGTCTCAGTTCTGTGTTTTATAAAATTTGCTCCAAGATTATTGTCACTCGATTAACAGGTATATTGCCTCACTTGATTTCTTCAGAGCAAGGAGCTTATATTCCTGGAAGAAGTATTTTTTGAGAACATAGCCTCACCCAAGAAATGGTGCATGCTATTAATAAAATGATCCACAAGGGTAATATTATGCTGAAAATGGATATGGCGAAAGCTTATGATCGTGTGGATTGGGCTTTTTTTATAACGGTCTTACGAAGGTTTGGTTTTTCTTCTCAATATTGTGATTTGATTCATTCATGTATTTCTAGCCCTTGGTATTCTGTCAGATGAATGGTACGGTTAAGGGTTTCTTTCTGAGCGGTCGAGGTCTTCGTCAAGGTGATCCTCTATCACCTTATTTGTTTATCATTCAACAAGAGGTCCTATCCTGATTGATCCATAGGAGCATGTGAGAGAGTAATTTTGGCCTTTTCTCTCAAGCCTGAGGTATGCCTATTATCTCTCATTTGATGTATGCTGATGATGTCATATTTTTTCTAATGGAAGTTAGAGGTAGGTTCAGGTTCTTCAACAAATTCTGAGTCAATATGAGAGGTGGTCAGGACAGACTATCAATGTTCAAAAATCTATTTTGTATTGTTCGGATAAAATTTCTACTAGGCGCAAGCAGCGGCTTTTATGTCGTATTGGCTTTATGGAGGGGAATTTCTCTTTCAAATATCTAGGAGTGCCGATAATCCTAGGGATACTTAAGCATGCTCATTTAGAATACATGGTGAATAAAGTGAGGAAAAGATCAGTGGCTGGAAGATAAGGCTACTTTATACGGGTAGAAAACTTGTTCTTTTGAGGCATGTTATATCCAGCATGACTATACACTTATTTGTTGTTTTACAGATCCTCAAGTTACTATTTCCAAGATTCATAGATTGATGAGTTCATTCTTTTGGGGAGAAGCCGATGTGCGATATAAAAAAAATGGGTGGTGTGGAATCATATTTGCAATCCTATGGAAGAAGGGGGGCTCGGTGTACAGAGTCGTCAGGACACTCAAAAAGCCTTACATATGCACTTTGCTTGGAACCTTATTTAAGGTAATTCTTTATGGGCTAATTTTTTTAAAGCAAATATGTTGGATCGAAGCCATGGTCTCTCATAGAGATTAATAAAGGATCCAAATTTTGGAGAATGGTTGCTAATTGTATTCCATTGTTGTTAAATAACTCCAAATGAAAGCATAGAGAATGAGAGATTTTTTTTTCCTGGAATGACAAATGGGGGGATAATGGTCCCCCGATTAATGAGATGCCTCTAATGGGTTCACCCCTTTAAAAGTTAAAGATTGCAGGTTGTCGGATAGTTGGGACGTGGAGTTCTTGGAGAATTTAGTAGGGCGGGAAAAGGTGGATGAGATTTTAATCTCTTTATCTGGGCCAAATTATGGGAAGGATGTTCTAGTTTGGACTCCTACGGATACAAGTATGTTCTCTACAAAATCTGCGTGGAATTGTATTCGTATCAAAGGTACTCCTATGGATTGGCATGCGTGGATTTGGCATAATAGCCTTCCTTTAAAAATGTCTATCCATTTTTGGAGGGTTTGGCATATGGCCTTGAGTGTGGATGCTAGATTGCGCCGTATTGGTATTCCTCTTGTTTCCAAATGTGATTATTGTAATAATTGTCATATTGAAGACATTAACCATGTGTTCTTTGAGGGTGATTTTCCTCAAAAAGTTTGGTCCTTTTTTGGCAATCTTTTTGGTATTCCTCTTGGTAGATCTTGAAAACAGAATGCTAGGACTTGGCTCAGGCATGCTAGCTCCTCTTCGCAGGTGGGCTTTAATGTTGGCATCATTCCCATCATTGTTACTTGGCTCCTATGGAAAAGGAGGTGTCTTGCTTGGATGGAAGGTATTTTGGAAAATCATAAAACTGTTGTTCATTCTATTTGTGTGTGGTTAGGATCTCTTTCTCAGGCGGCTAAGCAAATCAAGAGCCTATCCCTTAGGGATGGCATGATCCTTAAGGCCTTACGGATAAATCCGGTGGTCCTAAAAGTTCCATGTTGCAAAGTGGTAAGGCGGTTTAAGCCGCTGTTGGGGTGGTACAAATTGCACACTGATGGCAGTAGTATTGGTAATTCAGGTTCCTATGGCATTGGCGGGGTTATTTGTAATGATTCAAGTGGTCATGTCCAGGCTTATGCCCCTCATATTGGTTTCAGTTCTAATAATAAAGCGGAACTCATGGCACTCCTTCAAGGTTTGAGACTTTGTAAATCTCTAAACATCTCTAATGTGATAGTTGAAATGGATTCTATGGTGGTTATCTCTTGGTGGCTAAGACGGAGATGTGGTATGTGGTACCTAGAGGATTTTTGGGAGGAAATTGTTGATTTATCCTGCACAATTCATTGCCGTCAGCATGTTTTTTGTGAATGTAATAGGGTGGCGGATTGGTTAGCCAAGGAAGGGGCTTCAGGTGCTAAATTGGCTTAATCTAATAATTGTAATATGCCTCGGATTCTTCGAGGTCTGATTCGTTTGGAGTTTTTAGGCCTTCCCTTTTTACGATGTTAGGTCTGGTTTCTTTGTGGTGTTTTTTTCCTTTTTTGATCCATAGGCTTGTCATAGTTGATTTTTTCTGGTTTGCGGTTTTTTTAGGATTACCCGTGGACCTTGATTTGTTACCACAGTATTCCTCCGCTACAAATGAGGGTTCTTATTAATAAATATGGGAGGGGGTCACTATTGTACATGTGACCTTCTGCTTTTTTTTTTTTCCTTTTAAAAGGTAGTCGATGTACATCCTAAGGATCCCATCTCTCTTTTTCACGAATAGTACCGGTGCTTCCCAAGGTGAAATGCTAGGCCTAATAAATCATTTTGTCAGCAACTCTTGAGTTGGCCCTTTAACTCTGTTGGGGCCATCCAATAGGGTGCTCTGTGTAGCAGAACTGCTCCCTGTTCCATCTCAATTGAAAATTCAACTTCTCTAGAATAGGTAACCCTAGTAATTCTCTAAAAATCTCTCAAAACCCCCTTACTACCAATATTCTCTCGATCTCTTTGGGTTTTTTCTCCATAAGCACTAAGTGCACTAATTACGCCTCAGCCCCATTTGCCAAATTCTTCTTGGCCTACAATGAGGTAATCACTTTCCTCATCAACCATAACTTGCTTCTTTGGAGGACCCTATCTTCCATTCCTGGCACATGGATTTTCATTGTCCTAAACAACCAGTCCATCCCTAATATGATGTCAAACACCAACAAGTCGAATACTACTAGGTTCACTTCCCAATGAATCTCATCTATCTCTAAATGACACTCCCTAACTACCTTAGTGCAAAACACAACTCCTTGCGGGGCTCTCGGTCACACCATACTCAAAACTTGCCACATAACCCAAACCAATCACTTCATATCCCATCGTTCATTTTTGAATGCAGATTAAACTAAAGAAAGTTAGATTTCAAGCTTACAATTATGGGTGAGCTCCGACTCCAACGGAGTCGGAAAGCCCACCTTCAACTGGAGTTGGAGGTAATTTCAGAATTTGATTCCGACTCCGATGGGAGTCGAAGTTTGACTCCAATTGGAGGCCAGAGTTGGCGATTAGAGCTCTGATTAGAGTTGGAGTTGGCCCAAGGCCCAATCTCTATTTGGGCTCCCCATTTCCTTAAAACATGTTTCAAAATTTTTTTTTAAAAAAAAAGGAAAAAAAGAAAAAAAAAAAAGAAGACTAAAAATCACCAGCAACTTAGTAGGCTTCCCATTTCTAAAAAACACTATAAAAACAATTAAAAAATAAATAAATACAATGAGTAAATTATATACATTACAAAACCAAAGAGAAAAAAATGCACAATCATAAACACAATGTAAATAAAAAAAGGCTTTGAACCACCAAACAACCACCAAAATCACAACCAAACAACCTCCACAATCACAAGTTCATAACCTATCAAACAAAACAAGTATAATCACAATCACCACCAAACAA
>QEOT01001571.1:184190-239049 GCA_003123785.1 Pterocarya stenoptera
TTGAACCACCAAACAACCACCAAAATCACAACCAAACAACCTCCACAATCACAAGTTCATAACCTATCAAACAAAACAAGTATAATCACAATCACCACCAAACAACCACCTGTCCACCACAATCACAACCAACCCTAACCAACTTCACCAAAAATCTCAATCAATTTACAATGTAATAATGTATCATAATAAAAACAAAAAACTACAAATTAGTGATTACAATAATTATTAGCACCCTCAGCCTCCAATTCCAAGCATCTTGCATTGTTTTGGAAACTAACATTAGTAATGTACACTACTTAGCCAAATTAAACATACAAACAGTTAAGTACCTCAAATGAAAGTTAATAATATATCAGACAGTCCGGACTCCATCCCACAATGCATCCTTCTTAATCATTTGTAATTATTTTGGGGTTCACAGTTAGGTCTACAAAATCATAAAAATTAAAAGTTAAATAATTGAAACTTTAAAAATATGTAATTAATCATTTAAAAGCATATAGTTATCCAATTCAAACATATAACTCTCGGCATCATCAACTGTATCGAGTCTAATGGGCATTGAACCTAGCCAATTCTGTGTGCAAATGAGGGCCTTCAAGGTGGCTGAAGCCAATGAACTCTAATAAGCACATCCAACACGCAACCTCTGGTGCTAAACGTTGACTCATATGCAACCATAGTGATAGGAATGGCTAGCACATCCCGGACTACTCGTGAAATGATTGAAAACTTGGTGGAATGAACCTTCCACCAAGTTAATATATGAAATGTATCACTAGGTGAATCAAAATCTTCCATAAAATAACATCCAAACTCAGACTTACACTGCATAATATTCTTCAATACTCATATTTGATGATACATTCACATCAAAACAGATGAACTGCTCCCATATGTGTCATCTAAGGAAGACTGACCAGTCGATTGGCCGTGAAGAGCTACCACATTAGCTTGAAAACTGACCACTATTGTTGTAATGACTATATAATTCATCAATATCACTCTTCAACACTCTAATAAACTCATTAGACTTCTCAAAACTGAGGACATCCCTAATCCAGAATTCTACAATAACCAACTTATATCGGGGATTAAGAATCGCAGCCACAAATAATAATCTATTTATCTTCTCAACATCCCTACAATATTTATTATATTGGAATTTCATCATCTTAGCCATACTATTCAATAATCCGTCAGTTTCATCATAGCTCTATTGCAAGTGGTCATAAAGTCCCGAGAGATCCTCAAAGTACATGTTCACAATACAATATTTAAACCAGATATGCATACAATTATGTCGTAAAATCATTTAAACATTGAACGAAGTACCTCACATTTGCCCAATCAAGAGTGTTCGGTACACCGAGCCCCCTTCTCCCCCTATTGGCTCCAGCAATGCATACAACAAACCCCCATCCGCTCAAAGCTCTTTGGTACTTTTGCGCTACATACAACATCGTGTATGCAAAGTTCCATCAAGTGGGAATGCCCAAGCTCAACATACTATAAGATAAGATCTCAAGTTGTTCAACTGTAGCCTTAAACTTGCCAAGCCTTTGGGGGGAAGCCTTCACATATCTCACAAGGTTGCGGACTTTGTGAATTTAATCATCAACCTCCTACAACCCCTCAGCAACTATGAGGTTTATGATATGAGCACATCATCGAACATGGATAAACTCGTTCTCGCGAATTGGATCCTCTTTTATCATCGTATTCTGCTTGAACCAATATATTACAGTGTCATTGGTACTGCCATTGTCAATTGTGATACAAAGTACTTTTTGCAATTTTCTCAATCATTTATATAGTCATCCATCTCTTTTCCAATGGATGAAACCTTGTGATCTTCAATTTGTTTGAAGCCAATAATCCATTTGTGCAACATCCACTCACTGTCAATGAAGTGGGATATAATACACATGTAGATGAGATTCTATATGGACGTCCATGTATCAATCGTAAATGATACTTTTTGGCCAGTGGTAATAAACATCTCCTTCATCTGGGCCTTCTCCTTGGTATGGCTCTTCAAATAATCTTGCATCTCCGTATACTGTGAAGCCATGGGAAATCGGGGCTTAAGACACTACACAAATTTATAGAAGCTTTTTCCTTCAACGGTGAGAAAAGGCATCTCATCCATAATGATTATTTCTGCAAGCAAATCACTCAACATCTTATCACTGTATTGAGAAATTGACAATTTCTTGCTCTGCGAACCATCAGTGACTGTAGAAGTTTCGTAACTTAGCTTCGTCTGATCATTGGCCACCAACCCTTTGTGTATCTTATACTGCTGACAACCCATAAGATGTGCTATAAATATAGAAGTATCTTGCTTCTTTGAATGACAACCACAAAGTTGCCCATAGTGGTGACATCTTGTTTGCGAGTTCTCAGGATCATCGGGAATCTTAGTGAAATGTTCTCATGTCCACAACCTGGTTTTACTAGGTCGTTGTGGTTGACCGACATTAAAATCGAACTCCTTCTCCTCATTAAGAATATCCTCATCTTCTATATCTAGTGGTACTCGACTACCTGCACAGGAAGTAGTTGCTCTAAATGTGGGTCTAGGGGTAAAAGTACCTGTCAGTGTAGGAACTGTGATATCCCTTGTGAACGATCGCCCCAAGTAGGTGTAGCATCCATATCCATAAAAATTGCACTGAAACAATTAAAGAATTAGACAATAAAGACATGTTACAAAAAGCAAATTAAAGCTGAAAAACTTAAAGAAACAACCAATTAATTGGATTTCAACTCTGATCAAAGGTACTGTAGTGAAAAATGATTTTCAAATTATTTTCAAGTTTCAGTAAAATTTAGTAATTTCCCACCCAAGATATTTTTTGACAAAAATTTTCTTTTATGTTGAAACAAACAAAGTCTACAGCTTTTGACATGTAATTTGTTGGTAGCAAGCACTGGGCACACGTAATTGGTTGGGCACATTGTAATTGGTTAACCATATCCCAACCTCCAAGTAAAGATAGCTCTAGCTAACCAGTTTTTTTTTTTTTTTTTGTTTAAAAAGAGCCGAAAGCCACCTGTCCAATAGTGACCCCGTCCCAATTTTATTAATAGCCCTCACTTATAGCTGAGGAATACCATGGTAACAAGACCGACATAGGGGATTTACAGATAAAACACTAAAAACCATCCCTTATATCCAACTAACAAAAACAACCAACACAACACAAAAACTAAACAGGCCTATAAAAAGGAAAACAAAAAACTAAACAGGCTTAAGAAAAACACCAAAAACGAAAACAACCCAAATCAAAATAAAATAAAATAAAACAAAACAATACAAAACAAAACAAGCCTAATCCAAAGGAAACCTAACAAGACAAATTACCATCAAATCTGAGGCAAACCTGCTTTATCCATTCGAAGAATGCCTTTCAACTGACATGGCAAAGAATTAAAATCCAAGAAAGTATTATTATAACCTTCCTCGTCCCTTCTTGCGAGAAAATCTACCGCAATATTCCCTTCATATAACTGATGATTAAAGGTGAAGTGAACATCTCTTAAAAGCCTCCATAGGTCATCCCAATAGTCCCATAAGTACCAAGTTGTGCACTTACCACTACTCAACCAAGAAACTATCAAAGAGGAGTCACTCTCAATACTAATATTATTAAAACCCAGCTCTTTACACAAGGAAATACCATCTAGTAACACCCTCAATTCAGCCTCATTATTCGTGCCATGACCAAAAGAAGAAGAGAAAGCCCCTTTGAAATTAACTCGCACATCTCGAATGACCCTTCCTCCCCCACAACTACCCGGGTTGCCACAGCAACACCCATCTACATTCAATTTAATCCACCCCTCATTCGGTTTCCGCTAATAAACTAGCTTTGGAATAGTTCTTGTTCGATCAACATACGACACTTCAAGAGCCCGAAGAATAGTCTCATCCCTGGCCGAGATAGGCTAGTGTTTCACCATCAAAGAAGAAATATTCCGAATCCAGACTTTCACAGCCAACCATACATTATACGCCGATTCGGTTGAATTATCCATGCGAGCCTTGCAACGACAAAGCCATAGACGCCAGGTGATGATCGACGAAATGATACCAATAAGAATTCCTCTGTGACTCAACTTGACATTAAACCACTGCATCACAGTCGACCACCATGAAAGACCATAGACATGATTATTACCCAGTGTGGAAGCTGCCATCTTCCACACCTCCGTAGCAATAGTCCCATTACAAAGCACATGGTTTAAGCTTTCAACATGACCATTAGAACAACAGTTGCACCTGGATGCCAACTGAATGCCTAGTGATTGCACTCGAGAATCCAGCGCCAACCCATTAAAACGGGCTTTCCACATGCACATAGAATCTTCTTCGAGAGGAGATGATTCCAAATCTAGTCCATGCCTAGATGTTCAGTGCCTTTCACAAGGATTAAATCCCAAGAGGAAGCCAACGTAAAATTGCCCTTAACTTCTGGTTTCCAAATGGTAATGTCATTGCCCACCTTACCAGCCACAATCCCGTTCATAATCTCCTCAGCTTTATCGAATCCAGCCAGTTCCACCAGATAATTCTCATCCCAAGAACCATCCACCCAAACATCTTTTATTCTAACCTGAGAGTGCCCGAACTCCCGACTGGCACATAAAGGCCCACTTTCCAACCACCGATCAAACCAAAAGGAAAAGGCACCCTCTCTCACCTTCACAATAACATTCTCTGCCACATTAGGAAGCACATGCATAATAGACTTCCAAAAAGGGGAAGCATTTCTTTTAAGTTCAGCAGTAAGATGTGGCCATGTTTCACATATTTAGCACGGAAAAAATTGGTCCAAAGGTTATCAACAGTTAACAATCTCCATGCAAATTTCATGTGTAGAGACCTTTGCACTTCATGGAAATTCTTATGCCAAGTCCCCCTTCCTTGTACGGTTTGCAAATTCTATCCCAAGCACACCATTTCATCTTTGGTTTTCCATCCAGTTCACCCCAAAAAAATGTAGACAGTAAAGAGTTGAGCTTTTTGAAAACCTTCATGGGCACATTTAAAACTGCCAAAAGGTGAGTAGACATATAAGCTAACACATGTTTCATGAGCGTAAGCTTACCACCTTGAGACAGTAACTTCAGTTTCCAACCCGCTATTTTTCTTCTAATCTTCTCAATGAGGGGTTCTAGATGTCTAGCAGTAAGACGACCAAAAACAAGAGGAACACCCAAATAGGTGATCGGGAACTTGCCTTCCACAAAAGCTATCAATCTCATGAGATTACGGTGCCGAGCAGGAGTAATGGATTTTGAGAAATAGAAAGCCGATTTCTCCTTATTGATTAACTGCCCTGACCATTTTTCATAAACCTCCAATGTTTGTATAAGTCTTTGAACTGAACGTTTATCACCATTCACAAACACTAAAAGATCATCAGCGTAAAGTAAGTGAGAGACCAAAGGTGCACCCACTGGATGTGAAAAACAACCAATACGACCCTGTTCAAAATTCTTGCAAAGTAAACGTGAGAGGACCTCCTCCATAATAATAAATAAATATGGAGAAAGAGGGTCACCTTGTCTAAAACCCCGAGCTGGTTGAAAGAAACCCTTAAAAGTCCCATTCATCATGATGGAGAACAAGGGGGACTTAACACATTCCAGAACTAGATTACAAACCTGAGAAGAAAAACCAAAAGATGTTAACACATTTAATAAAAATTACCAATCTACACGATCATAGGCTTTGGCCATATCAATCTTCACCATTATGTTACTGCCTTTTGTTTTCTTATTCAAAGAAGGAACCATTTCCTGAGCCAGAGTAATATTTTCAAAGATGCTACGGCCATGAATAAAAACACCTTGTTCATGAGAAATCAACTGAGATAACAAAGGGGTCATCCTGTGCACCAAAACCCTGGAGAAAATCCTATAAATAACAAAGCAAAGGCTGATAGGGCGGGACTTGTCAAAACTCTTGGGCTCCTCCACCTTCGGAATCAACACCAGATAAGAAGCTGTATAAAATCTTGGTAAAGGAGAACCGGAAAAAAAAAATCCTTGGCTGCATCAATGACATCCTCTTTAATCAGGTCCCAGCAGCTAAGATAGAAACTCGAACCAAAACCATCTGGACCAGGAGAGCTCTCTTTCGGAATAGATTTCAAAGCCGCCAAAATTTTGGCCTCACTCGGGGCAATAGTAAGAGCCAAATTATTATCCTACGAAATAGACCTTTGAATTAGAGCACTGAGATCCATCTGTTCCACAATAGAAGGGTTAGAAAGATAGTGTTGAAAATAATTTAAAGCACCTTGATGAACCTGTTCCGATGAATTCAAAATAGTTCCATTCTCAAGACGCATATCAGCAATGACTTTAGCTTTTCTCCTTTGATTAACAACTACATGGAAGAGTTTTGTATTTTTATCTCCCTCTAAAAGCCATTTCTTTTTGTCAATTGAGAAAGCCTGAGTTCTTCACGTTGTTCCCAAGTATTGTGGCGCCCCCAGCTCCCATGTACGGACATACAAGGAAATCGAGATGCCGGGATGATGACGACATGGTCACGCACCCCATCGACATGTGCTGAGTGTGTGCAATACAATACGTGTACAATAAACAATACGCAGCGAAAAGGTTAAGTCAAATAACTAAGTACCAAAGTTTAATACAATACAAAAGTACTGAAAATTCACATGTCAACATAATACGATTTTTGTTTACAAATCAACATCAAATCAAATAAAATACAATAAGCATAAGCGAACGATAATCTTCAAATACAAAAATAGCCAATGTCCCTACTCCTCAGGCGGAGCCACATCCTCGGGCTTAACCTCCTTTAAACCTGCATCAAAATCTACAGTACCAAAAAGATGGTACCACAGGTAAGTAAAACCCAAAATGTTTCAAGACAATAAATATATTAAAACAACTAACACTATGCATGCACATGATGACCAAAGCGCAAACCCGAGAAAGACAAAATTTCTCTAAAATCATAATTTTTCCACACATGCCAAAAATCACAATTTGGCATAAAATAAAAATCTAGGAATAAGTCCATTAATTCCAACTTTAACCGTATGCACCATGGCCTCCCCTAGGGACCATCCACATACTTTGGCTCTCATCGTCACCCCATGGGTAACGACTGTGCAAGTGATACATGAGTGATACCCAGTTTCGCGCCCACCGCGTACATAGCCAAGCATCCTTTGACCCCCGCCAGCCCGAAGAGTCACGCAGTCGGATTGAGAGCGCTACCATCCTGTCCAAGTCCCGGGCAACAGCCCCAGGGGACGACACTTAGTATATTCCGCTCCCATGTGTCCATAGAAGCTCCACTGAGATAATATCCCATCTCGGCTTGGGGGTGATACACACACACCCGAAAAACTTTGAATACAGTTTCTCAAAACACACACCCATGCATGGGTGCACAATGCCATGAAATCAACTAATTACCAACAACCAACAATTATCAGTACAACCAGATAACCAAATCACAGTTTATAAAACAGGTTAGTGCAAAAATACACTTAAGTCATAAAAGTCTTTTGGTGAAATACTTACAGTGCTATATAATAATTTTAGGAGGATCACGGAGGTGCAAAAGGCGACTGGAAAGCAACGTAGCAGTGCAAAAACACAGTGATCGAAATACACAGTATATCCAAATTCCAACGGAGTCAAACGAAGACTTGAAATTGATAGGGTAGGGCCTATGGGAGATGGTGAAGCTAGTGGAAGCAACAGTTAGCTGTGGGTGGCGGCCGAAACGACGAGGGCAGGCCAAAAAGGTAAAATCGGAGCTGAGCTCGTGGGGGTTGCTCCAGCGACAGATTGGAGCTGAAACTAGGTGGGTGAGGACGGCAAGGGGCCGGTGAAGAAGTGGTGAAGAAATGGTGGCCAATAGTGGCCGGACAGCAGCGAAACAGGAAGAAGAAGCCCGCAGCTTTATACAGCTCGCGGCGGCTAACGGCGGCGTTAACCGGTCTAAAAATGGAGTGGCTGACTCGCCGGCAGCTGAAAAGCCGAGTGGTGCTGGAGGTGAGGGTCACGGACGGCCGGCGGCGGTGCTGGGTGGAGAGAAGCCGAACAACGTGGGGGAGAGGAGGGAGAGAATCGAGCGGGGGAGAAGGGCTGAATGGGAAAAAATGAAGGAAAAGAAGAAAAATAAAAGAAAAGGAAGAGGAAAAGAAAAGATGAAAAAAAGAAATGAGGTCCAATTCTCACAACTTTTGGATCACAACTGATTCTCAAAATAACTATTTTTAAAACAGTAAATTTAATAAATCAATATAAACTCAAAAGTAATTAAATAAAATATTAAACTCCGATAATAATCATTCTTTAAAATAAAAGGCAATTTAAATGTAGAACACTAATTAAAATTGTGAAAGCACATTAAAATAATTCTCGATTTAAAAATCGTAAAATAATCTCGCGTAAACACGTTTAAATTAAATTAAATGGCTAAAAATCAAATATTAAATTAAAAAGCTCTTCAATAAAAAGCACGTAAAAATCAGAATGTTACAACCTCCCCCCCTTAAAATAAATTTCGTCCTCGAAATTGTAGGGTCAAACATCAAAGCTAAAGACAGGCATGAAATGCGACAAAAAGTAGGCTTAAGAAACATAACGCCATTCATCCAAACAAATACGGGTATTGCTCCCTCATGTCCGCTTCTCTTTCCCAAGAGAAATTTTGAGCCAATGGATCACCCCAAGCTACCTTCACCAAAGGTATTGACTTAGATCTTAACCTTTGCTCATTTCAATCTACAATCTACGTCATGGCAACCTCATAAGTAAGGTCAGGCTAAAGTTGAATGCGTTCTGGGTCAACAAAACGCAGCTCTTGCTGACCAAAACTTTTCTTCAACGAGGACACATGGAACACATCATGAACTTCTCCAAAATACTCTCGCAAGGCAATTCTGTAAGCAGCAGCCCCAACTTTCTCCAAAATCTGAAAAGGTCCAACATACCTTGGGTAAGTTTTCCTCAACGCCTTTCATAGGAGAGATTTTGAGATAAACCCAATCACCTTCCTCAAAAAACAAGTCTCTTCTTCTTGAATCTGCATAGCTTTTCTGTCAGCTTTGCACTGCTGCCATTTTAGCTCTTTTAATTCGGACCTGCTCTTGCATTTCTTGGATTAATTCAGGCCTAATTAATTTCTTCTCGCCGACTTCATCCCAACACAAGGGAGATCTACACTTTTTCCCATACAACACTTCATACAGAGCCATCTGAATGGAGGCATGGAAGCTATTATTATAAGAAAACTCTATAAGCAGCAGATGAAATTCCATGATACACGCTCTCAGCATATCCTCCAAGGTCTGAATAGTACGCTTAGATTAACCATCAGTCTGAGGGTAATAAGCAGTACTAAACTTCAAATTAGTGCCTAGCACTGCTTGCAAACTCTTCCAAAAATGTGACATGAACCGCGGGTTTTTGTCCGACACAATACTCTTGGATACTCCATGCAACCTCACAATTTCTTTAACATACAACCGCGCTACATTTACCCAAAGAGTCAGCATTATTTACAGGCAAGAAATGAGCACTCTTGGTTAACCCGTCCACAATCACCCAAATTGAATTCTTTCCTCTTGGAGTCCTTGGCAAACCCACAACAAAATCCATAGTAATATCATCCCACTTCCATTCAGGAATAGAGAGTGGTTTAAGTTTACTAGCGGGTCTTTGATGTTCAGCTTTCACCTGGCAACATGTGCCACACTTCTCAATGAATAGGGCAATATTAGTCTTCATCCCTTCTCACCAAAAATCTTTCTTCAAATCTCGATACATCTTCGTGTTGCCAGGATGAACTGAATAAGGAGCTGCATGAGCTTCAGCCAATATTCGCTCCTTAAATTCTGAATCTCGAGGAATAACTCTACGATCCTGAAACCGAAGAATGACATCCTTATCTAAACTAAAATGTGAATGTCCTTAAGACTTCCTGACTTTCTTCCTGATATCCAGCAACTTCAGGTCTTTTCTTTGAAGAGTCTTTAATTCCTCAAAATCATCAACTCAGACATCCAATATTGAGGATAATAATTTTTCTTACTGCGAACTCTCAATAAGAAGTCTTCTCATCCCACACAGGAGAGAGTCCACACTTGAAGATTCTGCCTCAACTAAAAATTTTGATTTCCGGCTCAACGCATCGGTGACTAGATTTGCCTTACCCGGATGATATTTGATCTCACACTGGTAGTCACTAATCAACTCAAGCCATCGCCTCTACCTCATGTTGAGATTCTTCTAGGAAAATAAATGCTTCAAACTTTTATGGTCGGTGTAAACTTCACACACCACACCATAAAGATAATTACGCTAGATCTTGAGAGCAAAATCTATTGCCGCCAACTCCAAATCATGAGTATGACAATTCTTTTCATGATCTTTCAGCTAACGAGATGCATAAGGGACAACTCATCCTTCCTGCATAAGAACACACCCTAACCCAAATTTGGATGCGTCGCTAAAAACCACAAATGACTTATTTGACTCCGGAAGAGCCAATATTGGTGCAGTTGTCAATCTTCTTTTTAGTTCTTGGAAACTTCTCTCGCACTTATCTGACCAAATAAATTCAACATTCTTCCTAGTCAATGTAGTGAGAGGTCCGAACAATCGGGAAAACCCTTCTACAAATCTTCGATAATATCCGACAAGTCCCAAAAAATTGCGAACTTCACGCACTTTGAAGGACGTGGCCAAGACAAAATAGCTTCCACCTTGCTAGGATCAACAACCACTCCATCTCGGGAAATCACATGCCCGAGAAACTTAACTTCTTCCAACCAAAATTCACATTTACTTAAATTAGCATACAACTGATGTTCTCTTAATTTCCCAAGCACCAAACGAAGGTGATAATCATGTTCCTTCAAATCTCGAAAATATATCAGAATATCATCAATAAAGACTACCACAAAAGAATCCAAATAAGGCTGAAATACCCGATTCATTAGATCTATGAAGGCTGCTGGAGCATTAGCTAGCCCAAAAGGCATAACCTTAAATTCATAATGCCCATATCTTGATCTAAAGGCCATCTTGGGTACATCTTTATCTCTTATCCTTAATTGATAATATCCTAACCTCAAATCAATTTTAGAAAATACTGCTGCACCTTGAAGCTGATCAAATAAATCATCAATCCTCAGAAGAGGATATTTATTCTTGATGGTCACCTTGTTGAGTTCTCTATAATCAATGCACATACGGAGAGTACCATATTTCTTTTTGACAAATAAAACCGGTGCTTCACATGGCTAAATGCTCGGCTGAATAAACCCCTTGTCAACCAATTCTTGCAGCTGAATCTTCAACTCTTTCAACTCAGTTGGTGCCATACGGTATGGAGCCTTGTGCACTAGAGCTACTCCAGGTTTCAAATCAATAACAAATTCCATCTCACGAACTGGAGGCAACCCAAGCAGATCCTCTACAAAGACATTCGAAAATTCTTCAACAATGGGAATGTCCATCAAAGTCTTATTTCCAGATGGCAAAGAAACCACTTGGATTAGAAAAGCAGCTGCCCCACAAGCTATATCTTTCTTCACTTGCATGGCCGATCTAACTGTTGGCTTCGCCCTTAGCTTACTTCCCACATACTCAAAATAATCCCCATCTGAAAGTTGAAAGCTAACCATCCGATTTCTGCAATTAATACTTGCAAAATATCGATACAACCAATCCATACTAAGAATAATATCAAATCCCAACAACTTAAAAACAATTAAATCTGCATCAAGAGTCCTTCCACCAAAATTCAAAGGACAACCCAACGCGATTTTGGAGCAACACACTATCTTCCCATTAGGAAGAGCCACAACCAAATTTTGGGGTAAGGGCTCTGTGACCAAGTTACATAGCCGCGCAAAGGTGGCTGATACAAAAGACTGAGACGCCCCAGAGTCAAACAACGTACAAGCATAAAAATCATAGAGGCGAACTTTTCCTGAAGCACACATACATCCAAAAATTCAAGCAAATAATTTACACCAAACACCAAATCCAAAAATTAAATTAAACTCATACCTGTAATCACACTGGCATCCTGAGGAGCTGGCGACTCATAGTCAACGTCTCCAGGGGTCATTGAATAAACTCGAGCTTGAACCATTTGCCTCTGATTAGGTCCTCCACCACGTCGGCCCCCTCGACTTCTTTGAGCTTGGTTAGAGCACTCACGATATAGATGCCCCGGCTGGCCACATCTATAACATCGAATCCCACTCGGGTGGTATTCGCCCTCATGAGCTCTATTACACCTGGGGTAAATTGAAGCTCGACCTCCCATACGCACACCAGGGACTGCCTGAGATCGGGACCCAGTCCTCTGAACAAACTTCTGTGGAGACCCAGAACTGCTACCTTCTCCAGGAAAACTCCTCCTCTTCTGGCCTGGAGGGGAGCTTACAGCCAAACTATTTTCTCGCTCCACCACCGTGGCCAGATCAATTAACTCATGGAGAGAGAAAATTCGCTGACAAATCACAAATCTGCGTATCTCATGACGCAAACCTTCTTGAAACCGCTCCACTTACAACTCCTCAGTGGTAATAAGATGGGGCGCAAAGCACCCAAGATCCAAAAAAGCACGAGAGTACTGGTCCACAGTCATATTTCCCAGAGCTAGATTATTAAATTCCCGAGCTTTCTGCCTTATCACAGCAGGAGGGAAAAATCGATCATCAAACTCCTTTTTAAAATGCTGCCAAGACACAGTAGCTAAAGATCCAAACCCTCTCTCCAGGAGATTCCGCTTCTCTCTCCACCAATTTGCTGCTTCTCCTTGCAACAAATAACTAGCATACAAAACTTGCTGAGCTTCTGTGCACCTACAAATTTCAAACGTTCTTTCAATTCAATTGATTCAACTTTCAGCTTGGAATGGATCTTCTACTCTAATGAACATGGGGTTCCTATGCTTAAGAAACCTCTTATAAAAGCACCCTACTTGCATAACCAAATTTTGGTCAATTGGTGGCGGTCTGATATTTTGATGAAAGAGGTCTGCCATCCTCGTCAAAGCTCTGGCAATGACATTATCAATCTCGCCGTGAGACGATTCCTCCATAGGTTCCTTATCTTGTCTCCTCGGCCTTACCATTTTCTGTCAAAGCATAATCCTCAACCTCACTTTAGTTTCGATTAGAACACAAAATAATATAATAAAAAAATTTAAAATAAATAATCTACCATAAAACAATTAAAACAAATAAAACAACACATCATACAAAAAAAGGAGATAATTTCAAAACTACTTCAAATCAAGTTTAGAAAATTCTGGTACTTCACCTAAGGGATACGTGGCTTTACCCAGAGCCAAACCGCTTTGATACCACCTGTGGCGCCCCTAACTCCCATGTACGGACATACATGAAAATCGAGACGTCGGGATGATGAAGATACGGTCACGCACCCCATCGACATGTACTGAGTGTGTGCAATGCAACACGTGTACAATAAACAATACGCAGCGGAAAGATTAAGTCAAATAACTAAGTACCAGAGTTTAATACAATACAAAAGTACTGAAAATCCACATGTCAATATAATACGATTTTTGTTTACAAATCAATATCAAATCAAATCAAATACAATAAGCATAAGTGAACAATAATCTTTAAATACAAAAATAGACAATGTCCCTACTCATCAGGCGAAGCCACATTCTCGGGCTCAGTCTTCTCTAAACTTGTATCAAAATCTACTATACCAAAAAGATGGTACCCCAGGTAAGTAAAACTCAAAATGCTTTAAGACAATAAATATATTAAAACAACTAACGCTATGCATGCACATGATGACCAAAGCACAAACCCAAGAAAAATAACATTTCTCGAAAGTCACAATTTGTTCACACACGCCAAAAATCACCATTTGGCACAAAATAAAAATCCAGGAACAAGTCCATTAATTTCAATTTTAACCGTATGCACCATGGCCTCCCCTAGGAACCATCCACATACTCTGACTCTCATTGTCACCCCACAGGTAACGATCGTGCAAGTGACACACGAGTGATGCCCAGTTCCATGCCCACCACGTACATAGCCAAGCAACCTCTTACCTCCGCCAGGCCGAGGAGTCACGGAGTCGGATCGAGAGCACTACCATCCCGTCCAAGTCCCAGGCAACAGTCTCAGGGGAGACACTCAGTATACTCCGCTCCTGAGTGTCCAGAGGAGCTCCACTGAGATAATACCCCATCTCGGCTTTGGGGTGATACACACGCACCCGAAAAGCCTTAAATACAGTTTCTCACAACACACACCCACGCATGCGTGCACAATGCCTTGAAATCAGCCAATTACCAACAACCAACAGTTATCAGTACAACCAGATAACCAAATCACAGTTTATAAAACAGGTTAGTGCAAAAATATACTTAAGTCTTAAAAGTCTTTTGGAGAAATACTTACAGTACTATATAATAATTTTAAGAGAATCACAGAGGTGCAAAAGGTGGCTGGAAAGCAACGTAGCACTGCAAAAACACTGTGGCCGAAATACAAAGTATACCCAAATTCCAACGGAGTTAAACGAAGACTTGAAATTGATAGGGTAGGGCCTATGGAAGGTGGTGAAGCTAGTGGAAGCAACGGTTGGCCTTGGATGGTGGCTGAAATGGCGGTGGAAGGTCAAAAAGGTAAAATCGGAGTTGAGCTCGTAGGGGTGGCTCCGGCGACGAATCAGAGCTAAAACTAGGTGGGTTAGGACGATAAGGGGCCGGTGAAGAAGTAGTGAAGAAATGGTGGCCAATGGTGGCCGGAAGACGGCGGAACGGGAAGAAGAAGCCCGCAGCTTCGCACGGCTCGCGGCGGCTAACGGCGGCATTAGCTAGCCTGAAAATGGAAGGGCTGACTAGCTGGCAGCTGAGGAACCGAGTGGTGCCGGCCGTGAGGGCCACGGAGGACCGGCGGGGGTGCTGGGTGGAGAGAAGCTGAACGACGTGGGGGAGAGGAGAGAGAGAATCGAGCGGGAGAGAGGGGCCAAATGGGAAAAAAAAGGAAAAAAAGAAAAAGAAAAGAAAATGAAGAGGAAAAAGAAACGAGGAAAACAAATGATGAAAAAAAGAAAGGAGGTCCAATCCTCACAACTTTTGGGTTACAACTGATCCTCAAAATAACTATTTTTAAAACAGTAAATTTAATAAATCAATATAAACTCAAAACTAATTAAAATAAAATATTAAACACTGATAATAATCATTCTTTAAAATAAAAGGCAATTTAAATGTAGAACACAACTTAAAATTATGAAAGCACATTAAAATAATTCTTGATTTAAAAATCGTAAAATAATCTCGCGTAAACATGTTTAAATTAAATTAAATAGCTAAAAATCAAATATTAAATTAAAAAGCTTTTCAATAAAAAGCACGTAAAAATTGGGGTGTTACAAGTATCCAGTTCAAGTTTTGTAACCAAGAAATCACATTCCACTTCCTGATCATAGCCACCTTGTAACCAGCTCTCTAAAACCTCTAATCTTTCTTCCAATTCTTTAATAGTTTGTCCAACATGCCCAAAGACCTGTTTATTCCATGTTCATAACGCAATCTTCATTTTCTTCAATTTTTCCGCCAACCGAAAAAGACCCACAGTTGTAGTAGGCTTCTTCCAAACTTCTTCAACACATCTCATATAATCTGAATGAGAGACCCACATATTTTGAAAACGAAAAGGATGAGGGCCGTTACTTGCAACTAGTTTTTGGAAATGAATAAGCATTGGGCAATGATCTGAAGTCTTCCATTTGAAGTATTCGAAAAAGGCCGAAGGAAACCTGTTTGTAAAATGGATGTTCATCAGTGCTCTATCAAGACGAGCCCAGCTATGAGTATGTCCCTCATGACCATTACACCACGAGAGCCTGTGACCAGAACTTGGAGGTCCAATAAGGGCACTAGCATTGGCTTGGTTAAAACTAAAGATTGGTCAAATTTTAGATAATATGTGCTAAAAAGTTCTCACATTGGATTGGGCATCTCTAAAATAATTTGGATGTTAGCTATAGTGATTAGCCAAATTTGAAGAATCAAATTGATTCACCAAAAGTTAAAATAATAATTTCTCACTCCAAGCAAACATTAAAATATTAATTTTTCACTCCAATAAAAATATTATTTGATTTGTAATTAAGAAATTTAGATAGAATTTTTTATGAGTTTAATCAAATATTTTTTGTTATTAGCATTAAATGACTTTTAAAAATATGATTTTTTTAATATTAATTTGATTAGAATATAATTATTATTAATATTAAATTTGTAGAATTAGAAAATGTGAAATAAAAAAATTAAATAACAAAATTATTAATTTAATAATATTTTATTATTATAGAAAGAGTAAATGGCTAATCCAATATGGGAATTGAATTTAAATAGAATATGCAAATGTAAAAAAGTGTGATATTGGCTAAAATTTGAAGATGTATTTGGCCAATCCAATGCTAGTGCTCTAATCCACAATGATCAATACAATTATTCAAGTCTTCCATCGACGCAATAGGCCTTGGGTGACCACCAACTCTTTCTCTATCTTCCCTGATAATATTAAAGTCCCCTACCACAAGCCAAGGAGACTCATTATGAACAATCGACTCTAAGCTTTGCCATAGCTCTCTACACTCTCTGCTATTACACTTTGCATAGATAAAAAGAATGTAGAGCTTCTCTTCACCAAACCGAAAGATCCCTGAAATAACTTGGTTTGTCATAGATAACATCTCCCAAACACAATCATCACTCCAGAAAATCCAAATTTTACCATCAACCACTGCATTACTATAAAGATTCGGTAACCCCAGCAAATAAGCCAAACGAAGCATCTTATCATCCTCGACAAACGGTTCCAAAATCCCCACAATAGACATGCCAAACTTTTTAACTAAACTTTTTAAATGATTTTGGGAACTTCCTAACCCTCGCAAATTCCAAACCAAAATTTTATCAATCATAAATTAAGTTTAGAAGGGCGGGATAACACTCGTAGGGATTGTCTCGCCGTTAGTTTCTTTGAATTCGTCTTGCAACTAGGTTGTTTAGTCTCAGGATCCGAATTATAATTTACTTTTCTAGCCAGAGCATCTGGAACATCGTCATCCTCAGGATCAGAAATGGAAACAGTTCAGTCCTCCCCCACAGCAACATCCTTTCCAGAAGCTAGTTGAGTCCTACATTCCAACTCAAGGATTTCTGAAACCAGATCAAAATGACCCCCCTCGTAAGAACCTCTGTTCGGAGCAACTTCCATACCCAGCACCTCCACCATAGGACTACTAGCTTCTATCTGTAGTACACTATGCTTTTCATCAACACCTTGCATACGACCCAAAATGGCCATAGGTTCACCTATAATCTTTTCAACATTTTGATCCTCAGCAACCGATTCTATTATCCCACTCACAATTGTCTTGCACTCTGTTTGATGTATCATCAGCATGTCCTTACCGTGGTTCTGCATAACCTCATCCACACTCAAGACCTGTTCAATTACTGGTTCTTCCTGCTCCAGGTTTTCTTCCTACACTGTATGTTCTTTCTACACCAGACTTCCTGATGTCACACCATCCACTGGTTCCACCTCATTCTCACTAGTTTTCTCTTCCTCACTTATTATTACTTTCCATATTTGCTGACTTTTTAACAGAACACGATTGCTTATTTCCCCTCCTGCTTTCTGCCAAATCTCCACCATACGACATACCACATTCGTATGCTCTTGTCTACAACATAAAGCTAGGTATGAAAACCAATTTTTTTCATACCTAGCTTCCTGCCATATTGTTTTGTTTGCTGAGACAACAATCGGAAAGCCTTTGATTGGTTCCTCCTGAAGATTCACTTCTGCACATAAACGTGCACCCGTAGCTCTCGTTTTGTTCAATGTAGCATTGTCAGTGCCAAGGAAACGGCCAAACCGAGTTGCTAGAATTTGTAGACAATCCCTTCTATACAAGTGCATAGGCAACCCGGGTAAGAATATCCACTGAGGAGCCAAAGGAGACTCCTTCTTAAGATCAAAATCTCTGGTCCATTTGAATAGCTGAAAGGAATTCTCGTCCACTGCTCTTCCTTCACGTGTCCAGCCATGAACAAAATCACGTTCATTTTTCATGTGAATCAATATATGAAAATCATCCATGAAACTGGTCTGTGGAATCTCTAACAGACCCCAGTTTTTCACCACATGCAGACGTATCTTATCTATGGAAGGTCTGACTCTCATAAACTTCATCACCAACGCAAACTTCAACTCTTCCGCAGCCTCACCATCTCTATCTCTGAGAATACAAAGCCCAACTCTCCATCAATATCCACCGGATAGCGCATTGGTAACTTAAAGGATGCATACTCTGCTTGTTTTGATACCACCTGAGCATAAGAAACGCCAGGAACGGCATTCCCCGCCGACGGCAAAGCCATCAGAGGGGCAGCACAAGGCGTAACAAAGCAACCCTAGGAGCGTATGAACCTAGAATAGGAAACCCGAGATCCTCGGACTTTCCAAAAACAGAACAAAAAACAGCCTCCAGAAAAAGAAATAAAAACGCTAGTTAACCAGTTGAAGCTATATATTGATCTGAAAGGGAAAGGGCAAGTTGATAGCTAGCCTAACTTCTGAGGAGGGGATCTTAAAAAGATTGAGAATTAACCATACCATATAAAGAATCCAAGAACATGTGCTTTTAAAGAACTTTTGAGCACGTGTTTTCGGCTTTTAAAAAGTTCATGAGAAGATCTCGATTCCCATCTGGCCATTTACTATCCATATGAAGAACCCAAGAACAATATAGCATTTGCCTCCCTTGAGGTTTTTCTTTTCTTCTAATAATAAAAAAAATAAAATGCGGAGTAGAAGATCATCATCAGGATCAACAATTATATCGGAATAATATTTCTTATGTTCTATACAAGTGAGGACCAAAGGCAACATTTGTAGCAGATTTGGAAACTGACCAAAGGCATGTTTGCTCAGCTTTGCCTTGGATATATTTTTTCCTTTTTGTGATGTTGGTATTACTACATGTATATATAGTTTATAATCTGATGGTTGCCTTGTGAATGATTTGTGAATAAACATCGATGTTTGCTAAAAAAGTAGCCTCTTCAGAGTCTTAGTATATTATTACCTTCGTATAGATAAATTATACAAAGCAAATGTAAAAGTTATATAAAACTATTTGTAAAAACCGAAAGTTATAAGATGCATAAATAATCTATTTTATCAAATTTGAGCAACTCATGAACAACTCGAGTTTGTTCGAAAAATAAACAAGTTGTTTGTGAATATGAAATGTAATTTGATAATAAGCTTGCACCCAAGGCATGTTCAGATAAAAGTTAAACAAAGTTTCATCCCTTACTATTCACGTGAACTTAAACCATTTACACCTCTACAATTGCACAGTTTCTAAAAATAAAAAAAAATAATCGAAATCAACACAAATCAAAAAATAATCGAAAAATTCCAAAAATCTTGAAACCTTAAAAA
Source organism: Pterocarya stenoptera (assembly GCA_003123785.1). Classification (NCBI taxonomy): domain Eukaryota; kingdom Viridiplantae; phylum Streptophyta; class Magnoliopsida; order Fagales; family Juglandaceae; genus Pterocarya; species Pterocarya stenoptera. Next base: position 203,744 of record QEOT01001571.1, read on the forward strand.
TCGAAATCAACACAAATCAAACAATGCATCAACAAATCAAAGTAGGAATCCAACTTATGGTGTTGGGACGATTGATGGAAAGTAGTCTACGATGGGCTGGGCTCACGACGGTATAACGGCACTAGGAAGAAGAGGGGCTGACTGGTAGAGATATACAGCAAGAGAAAGGAAATTATTCGGGAAAGGAAAGAGTGAGGGGGCAACATGGGGGTCAGTTTTGGACCCCCATTTGCAGAAAACGACATCGTTCAACTTGAAATGGAAAAACATCATTTCACATTTGATGGTTTTAAAAAAAAAATAGTTGGAGTTCCAATTTCAAATTTCAAATTTGAAGTACCTCCGACTCTAACTTCGAATTTCAATTTTTCCAACTCAGTCAGAGTCGGAGCTGGAGTGGGGATTGGCCAGAGTTGGAGTCTGCAAAGCATTTGCAAAGCCCTACTTACAATGCTAAAATCATCTCCTATGCTTCTGGTAACATTTTACATAATTCATAAGCGCGCTCTGATACCAAGCTATAGCGCCCCATCCCTCGTGTAAGGTCTTGGCGAGGTTGCCAAGGGTGCTCGCCAAGCATTCAACACATAGGGTTCGTTCAGGTTAGGCGTGCCTCATTCAAGTGGAAGTGTACGTGTTTGATACAAGTATGAAGTTGCAGCGGAAAGACATAGGTTTAGTCAATAAACTAGACCTTAAAGTGATAGAAGTCTAAGGTTGCGTTTGGGTAGTGAGGTATTCTAATGTATTCTGTTAATATTAGTGAAAAAGTAATGATAGAATATTAAATAGTAGTGAATAGTAGTGAAAAATAGGTAAAAAATAATTAAAAAAATAATAAATAGTATTCTCAGTACCCAAACTAGGCCTAAAACACAATCTTAGAAATGATTACTTCCACTCCTCATAAGTATTAACATAGACTTACGTACAACCCAAGTAGTATGTTTATCGCCTAATGGGTGGCAGACCGGAATACAGTTGGTTGCCCCTTAGAAAGTATTAAGTTCAACTCAAAATGATGCATGTCTCCTACGACAAAGACAACCATTCGTCTTCAGGGCTTGGGCAAGATCAAATTTTCTTCTTTGAGCATTACTCTCGGTTCTAACTTTGCATCAAAGTCTATGATTCCAAGAATGAAACCATCTGTAAGTTTGGCAGCCATAACAAAAACTGCTAATGCTTTTAAAGATGCAATGACTATTTCATGTAAATAATGAAAGGATGCATATATGCATGCTTTTGCGAGGAATTACCCTCTAAGGCATAGACACATAGGTTCGTAAACCATGCCGATGAATAACCCTTTTACTAAAACATAGATATATATATAATGGCGAGGAATCACCCTTCACTCTAGTAGTTAAAATCCATAACATCATATTGATTCCAAATCATTATTACATAGACATTCGTCGCCTAATGGGCAAACAAGGAATGAGTCGCTCCATCGTCAAATCCAGGGAAATCCCTTCTACCCATCCATCTTGGTGCAAGTAAGCTTGCCTGGATCTCAACATAGGTCAACTCTCACACAGAGATCACATGTTGTACCGGGGAAACTTCTACCTGGCCAAGTAACTCAAAGACACCATCACGTGAAACACTGGGGGATCCTGCCCTAACTATTAGGTGAGGCCAAGCAAGATAACACCCCACCCTAATCACTCACGAGGAATCCTTTTACCCGTTTGAAGCTCTTGGTGACATCTAGTAGGAATGTTCTGAGGTACTGTGTCCTGTCCCATGATTATTCACACACGACACACTTACTCACACAGGGATATTGATATTCACATTGGGGTCATACTTTGGTATAAATAGCAAACACATTCAAAGTCTCAAAAACACGAAATAAACATAAGATAAACATAATGAGCAAAAATAGATTTATTCGTGTTCAGAAAGGGGAAGGTTACAGAATATGTAGGAAGCCTTTTACATCAACATTCACCCCACACTCTTCAGTACTGTTTTAGAAGTTAACCAACCTCACAACATTGGGTTCGCTGTTCCATTGTGCTGCTCCTTCCTTACTTCCTTAGAAGAATTCGACTCCATGAGATCTTAGATGTTTAGGATCCCAAAAATGAGATTTTTCCCCTCCAAATCCCTTTTATAGGGCGAGATTGTCAGATATCCTTTTGAAATACTTCTGACTCTAGGTATACTTGGATAGAAGTCTTTTAGTCTTTTAGGTATACCGTCTACTACATGTATGTCATGTCATGTAATATTCAATGTTACAAGTATGCCATGTTAAGTGTGTTGCCTATTATATGTTATGTCATGTTATGAAATGTTTCTATTTCAAGCAAGTCATATCTTTTGAGTTACTTTCAAGTCATATTGTGTTACGTTAGGATTTCTGTCCATTCGTACTCTAGTCACATTTCATCTCAAATATAGTTTGTGTATTTCAAGAACAATCATGTCAATCACAACCCTAAGTGCTAGGATGGAGTAATATCCTAGTGGAACTCCTTTGTTCAAGCTGGAGTGTTTAATAAGGTGTAAAATTTTCTAAGTTGACGAAATAGAGTCAACAGGTAGCGGCCAGGGCTTAACTAGCTGGTCACCGCAGCGCACCAGGCTCTAATGCCGATGGAGCTACATTTCAGCTGGTGCAGATACCAGACAGATTTCAGTTCTCGTGGGGGTCCATCATGAGTATGGCACACGAGGTATAGGGACCACATAAAGTGTGGCACATACGGTTGGTGCAAATACCAGTCATAACGTACTCACAGCTAGTGCAGATATCTATGATGTGATGCGGTAATTGGTAAGGATACATGGTTCTAGGGAACCCATGTAGTACCCAAAAAGATAAGGTTAAGCAGATAAAGAAAATGATTTCATGTTAAGTCAAGTCTCATATCAAGTTCATGTTAAGTCAAGTTTCAGATCAAGTTCTTGTCAAATCAAGTCTCAGTTTAAGTCTAGTTTAGTTTAAGCAAGTCAAGTTCAGTTCACGCTTTAGTTTAAGTTATGTCAATTATATTATGTTGTATGTTAAATTATGCTATGATTACTTATGATTTTAATTATGCATTCATGCTTTTACTGCCATGGATGCATTATTAACATATGTGAAGGTTTTCTGTTAACTTATTGAGATTTGTAATCAAATCTCACTGTGGTAGTCTCACTACCATTCCCACCCGAATGGTAGATCTTGTTACAGGACTTGAAGAAGAACTAGAATTCGACCAACTGGACACGGTTGATTGAGCGACGGAGTGGGCACACCCTTATTATAGTAGTTAACTTAAATTAATACCTGTTTTATGGAGTTGCATCTTTAGTACTCTTTTGATTATAACCATTTTGGACTAGCGTTATGATCTCAGCTATTTAGTATGTCTTTTTGTATTAAATATGTTTGAAGTATTTAGGATACTTTCAGTTTGGTGCATAGTCTTGCTAAAGAAAAAAAATTATCTGCTGCGAATATTGCATAATACTATATGCATGTTAGGAACATTGCATCTTATATGTCATAAACAGGGGTAGGTAACCTTGTGTTGCATATCTCGACACTTCAAATGTCCGTCCGATCCCAAACAGAATTTGGGGGCGTCACAACCGGCTTTCAAGTTGGGCCACTCGGCTAGCTATATGGGCTCAGAAACTACAAAAATCTCCTTCTAGACTGCGAATGCCATGGATGTGGAGAAATTCTCGGGCTGTCGAGTTAAGGTATTCATCACCCGTGGGTTCAAGAACCATTCTCCAAGTCACACAACAAGCCATCATGATCCTCCAAGCCTTGGGCCCTGACCGGGCAGGGGTAAGCCCAAGTAGATTGAGCATGTCACTTATAGGGCAGCAAAAGGGGAGACAAAGCCTCATGAGAAACATGGTGGAATATAAGCCCATAGAGATGGCCAATCCTCCAACATTAACCTCTCCCTTGTGAGGCTCCGGGAGGGTTAGAACCACCGAGTCTGGGACTCCGTATCGGTCCCTCACCAAATCTAGGTCAGAGGGTGGTTGTTGAAGCCCACTAACAACCTTCGAAGACAAGGTGCCTGGGAACTCCAACTTGGCTTCTTGATTTCAGGGAGGAGAATTGCGGGGTCATGAGAAGTTGCCGCCACAAGAGTCTTGATTTTGGGGTGGAGAATCACAAGGTCGAGAGCAACTACCACCGCGAAAGGGGTTGGAGCAAGAAGATTTGTGGGAAGCCATCATAGTGCTAGAAAGAAGCAGTGATGAGTTGCTCTAGAGAAGAAAAATGATAGATGATAGAGTTGGAGTGGTAGACGAGTCACGGGTGAAGAAGAAAGAAGCTTATAAGGTATGACGAAAGGAAATAAAAGGGCATGGAAGCGAAACGGCACCTCCATTCTCTGACACATGGCTTGAAAGGACAGGACCCAGATCATGAAGTAACGCAATGAGGACCCAGACTTCACGGGATAACTAGAGGGAACAAGCTTTCATGTTAGCCTAATGGGCCAACAGCACAGCCCATCCTTGGCCTCAATTTATTTTACTACGCGAGTCATAAATTGTGGCCATGTTTTGAAATGGGAACTAATGAACCGAACTTGGTATTCATCCTTCCTTCTTATATAAAAATATATAAATGTGGTATTGCCACGCCAATACTTAAGGATTAATATAAAAGTTTTGTACTTGCAGCAATATTCTTAGGTCTCGTTTACTTTCACAGATGATCTCAACTAATCTCATTTTATCTCATCTCAACATCTAAACACCATTTAAACATAAACATTTTTCAATTTTAAATTTTTAAATTTATAACTTTTTCATTTTATTATTACAACTTTCCAAAACTTCTAAACAAAATATAAAAAATAATTCAACTTTTTCAAATCTACAAAAAAAAAATTTATTAAAAAATTAGATTTTAATAATATTTTAACCTTATAATATTTTTATTCAATTTCAGCTTTCTCTCTCATTTCCCAAACTCTTATAAAATATCTTAACTCAAACTATTTTACTACTTTTTACATGTTTCTCATCTAATTTCATCTCATTTGTATAACCAAACAAGGTCAAAAATAGAGAAAGGCCTTGCTACTTTGTAAATATCGCCTGGAATTACAGTAATTCTCCTTCCAAGTCTCTCAACATATTCAACAGTGGTATAGACTAATTTCTACAATTGAAATTTAATAAATGACCAGTGTTACTCTGCCGCCTGAGTTGCACCGCTCCAAGTGACCGCTAAGCCAAATTGGTCTTTTCATTTTTTTTTTTTCATATTTTTTCATCATTTTAAAATATAAAAAAAATATCAATACACTAATAGTCACTTTCTTAACTATTAAGTAAAAAATAAATAAAATAAATGATGTGCCAAAGTAAGGGGCAAGTTAAGTGGGCAAAGTAGCATTTTTCTTAATAAATTCCAATTACTTTGGAATATGCAAAGTTCCAACTTTTTTTTTTCCCCTTTAAATGCTTGAGCTTGGCCTAGGTTGTTGGCTTCCTCAACTGAGCTTTTTTTTTTTTAAAATGAACATACTTTATTAAACATGAGTTACCATAACAGAATTCTGCATACAAACTGGGTTAAGAACCAGTTTAATGGCATCTAGCTCAAGCTCTAGAGATGATTTAGCAAGATTATGTGCAAACTCATTGCCACTCCTCTTTACAAATAGAACCTTCCAATTAGTAAGATTAGATAGGCTAATCTTTGTGTCACTAAGCATCATTCCAACTCTATCATACCTCTCTCTTTGCTACTGTAAACCAATGATCACCTGTTGAGAATCCCATTCCAAAATAATTGAATTCAACCCGAATTCTTTAGCCAAGGCAGCAGCATGAAAGGCTCCCGAGCTTCTGCCAACATAGGATCATATAGACTAGCCATAGAGAAAATCTTAGTAGCAATAATCTTACCCTTATGATCTCAAGCAACAAGACCAAAGCCTGATCCTACTTTAGAAGCACTTAAAGCTACATCCCAATTAATTTTAGTGTAGCCATTGGGAGGAGGAGACCAGCTAGTTCATTGACAAACTGCTGTTGAAATATTGGCTGCAAGATTCGAGTTCACCTGGGTAGAATGCAATTCTGCTAGCAAAACCTCAGATTTCCTGGCCAATGCAGTAGGATGACCAAAATTCCCCTCAAAGATATATTGATTTCTCCTATGCCATATGCCCTTTGCTGTGACTACAAAAAACTCCAATATATCCTGATCATAGGCTAATAACAGACTCTCCATCAATTCTTTAAAGTTCTCAGGTCTCAGGGAGATTTTATGAATGGCTTGAGGCCCTTGACTCCACACATCCATAGCTGAAACACAACTCCACAGGGCGTGTATTACAGTTTCTTTCTCCCTTAAGCGGATAGGGCATAGAGGCATTTTAACAACCTTTTTCTTGAAGAGGTTTAGAGAAGTTGGCAAAGACTCCAAGCAAGCTCTCCATAGAAACAATTTTGTTGCACTGGGAATATAGAACTGCCATAAAGAAGTCCAGTACAAACTTGTGTGAGCCTCTATGGAAGATTGGCCACTATCCCACCTGAAGATCTCTTTTTGCAAGTGGTAAGCACTCTTCACAGAGAAGCTTCCATCTTTTGTACCTAGCCAAATCAATCTATCTCGGGAACCATTGGCACTAATAGGAATTTTAAGGATTAAAGAGGCTTCTTCTACCCCAAAGACAGCAATTACTTTATCCTTCTTCCATTGCTTTACATCATGATTAATGAGGTCTGCAACTTTGGCCTGTTTTAGCAAACATTTAGGTTGGGATTGGACTTTATAGCTGGTGGGAAAAGGTATCCATCTATCCTTCCAAATTAAAGTATCAGTTCCATTGCCAATCCTCCAGAAAATAGATTTTTTTACTAAATCCCTTGCTGTACAGATGCTCCTCCAGATGAAGGATGGTCTTGAGCAAACCTTTGCTTGAAGAAAATCAATAGATAGGAAGTATTTTCTTTTCAATACCTGTGATGCAAGAGAGCTTGGATGTTGTAATAGTCTCCACCCTTGTTTTGCCAATAAAGCCGCATTCAAGTTTTCCAAATCTTTAAATCCTAAATCTCCAATAGATTTTTTTTTCCCCATTTGACTATAAGAAACCCAATTTACTTTATTTACCTTTTGTTGCTGACTCCACCAAAATTGGTGCATTACTCTATTAATCTCTCGAAGCATGGTCTTAGGCAGTTTGAAAACCCCCATACAGTATGTAAACATTGCTTGGATGACAACCTTTAAGAGGATTTCCTTACCTGCCTGAGATAGGAGTTTAGTGTTCCATTGACTAATACGACTCCTGACTTTATCTAGAATACCTTTGAAAGCTTTGTACCTTGATTTACCTACAAGGGCAGGCAACCCAAGATAAGATTCATAACCTCAACTAAGAACAACCACTCCCTCCTATCATATGCCTTACTCATGTCTAATTTTAGAGCCATGTAGCCTTGCTTCCCCTTACACTTCTTCTTCATGGATTGCAAAGTCTCAAAAGACATCACATTATCAAGAATTAATCTGCCAGGAACAAATGCACTTTGTTTAGGAGATATGATTTTGTGCAGCACCAGCTTTAGCCTATTAGGAAGGATTTTAGAGACCAACTTGTATATGACATTACATAATGAAATGGGTCTGAAGTCAGCAACTTTTTGAGGTTTCTTTATCTTAGGGATCGGCACAATATAAGTATCATTGATGTTGCAAGTGACACTTGTTGAGTTAAGGACCTCGAGCACAACTTTTGTTATATCATCACCCACTATGTTCTAATGTTTCTGATAAAACACAGCAGAAAAACCATCTGGGCCAGGGGATATCAGAGGATTCGTCTGGAAAAGTGATGTATTAACTTCATCTACAGTAACCTCCTCTGTTAGCATATTGTTCATGTCCTCATCTACCTTGTTCTTCACCTGAGCCAAACATTCTGCAATACCAATTATGTTAGAAGAGGAAAATAGATTTTGATAGTGCAGGTCAAATAGTTCAGCAATATCTTCATAGTTGCATGCTACCCCTCCATCCTCTTTTACAATCATGCTGATTTCATTAGATGTTTTCTCTAGTTTGCACTTTGGTGAAAGTACTTAGTGTTTCTATTCCCATATTTGAGCCATTTTTGTTTAGCCCTATGCTAGATTGTTTTTCTATGGTTATAAACTGACATTTTATTCCAATTAAACAAAGCATCCTTACACCTCATAAGATTCTTCTGTACTCCCCTTAGAAGAGAGCCTTGCCACTTCTGTTGTTGAATCCAGCTCTGAATGATGATGCCATTACACTCCTCTCTTTGGTCCCAACTGGCTTCATATCTAAAAGATTTGCTCATCCCCCTATCCTTATTAGCCCTCCTCATAGCCCTACTTATTATATTGATTAAAAGGGGAATATGATCAGAAGACTGGGCAGGAAAAGCTATAATCCTGCAATCAGAAAATTTTCTTATCCAAGCCAAGTTCCCAAAGGCTTGATCTAACCTTTCTTTAGTAAAAAGAGGGCCCTCCCTATTGTTACACCAAGTAAATTTGGTCCCTTAGTAACCCAGATCATTCAAACCACAATAATCCACAGCCTCTCTGAATCTTTCCATTTGTTGGTAAGGCCTTCTAATAGAACCTTGTTTCTCATGATGGAATAGAATTTCATTGAAATCCCCAAAGTAGATCCACTCTTTATCATCTCGAGACTTTAACATCCTCAGTAGTTGCTAACTTCCTTCTCTCTTAACAGTAATGGGATGGCCATAAAAACTAGTAATCACCAATGCTTCCTGATCCTCTACTCTCTTGAGTAAGATTGAGATATGGTTCCGAGAGAAAGATTCCAAAAGGACCTTATCAGAACTATGCCATAGAAATGCAAACCCACCACTGAGGCCTATACTTCCTACCACAAAACTACAATCAAAACCTATAGAGTTTCTAACTTCCAATTTTTCTCTTCCACACTTAGTTTCAATTAAGAAAACAACTTTGGGCCACTTTGACTTCATCCACATGTGAAGTTCCCTAACTATATGAGGGTTTCCAAGCCCTCTATAGTTCCAACTAAGGCCTATCATTGTTGTTGGTGGGGCTACAAAGTAGCCTCCACCAACTTAGGTTCAAATCTATCAGTTATCGAGCCATCTTCACAATTATACCTCTTGGCTGCTTTGCCAACCTCTGCCTGCATCACTAACTTATTTCTTTTAATTCCTTTTTTTTTTCCTACCACCTCACTTGTTCCCACTAAATTATCAACACTACCCCTTATCCTCCTTTTCCATGTATTCACCTTAGAGTTGGCCCTAGTAACAACCCCAGTAGTCTCTATCTTGGCAGCATATACATTTTCCTGATGTGGGCTAGTAGGTAAGTTAGAAATATTTGAGCCCCTTTCTATTTCAGGAAAAGTTCCCTCAATGCTCATATCAACTACACCAACCTCCTTTCCTATTTCAATAGGGTCAGGGGTAAATAAAAGTACCTCCACCTCAACATAGCTACTTTCCTTAGTTCTATTATGATGTCTCCCAATATTAAGGTTAGGTTTGGTAACCAAGTTCAAATATAAAATTCTCATATTATCTCATCTCATCATTACAATTTTTTAAAATTCACATACAAAATATAATAAACAATTCAACTTTTTCAAATTCTAAAACAATAATAATATTAAAATATGATATTTTAAACTTTAATCTAAAACTAAAAATTCTCATCTCTCTCCCCAAACCTAACCTAAAAGGTTCCTGACCAACTGTATACTCACTAGAGGATTGTATATGTTCAGACTTTTCAGAGATAGGAGGACCACTTACCTTGATAATTCTTTTTGCCTTTTCTATTTGCTTTACAAAAGGTAGTTCCTCGAATCCTTCCTTACTATCCTCCCTTTTGTCCACCTTTTCTGCTTTGACCTTTTGACTGTCCCCTCCCTGAGCACCTACATACTTCCAACTCTGGTGGTGGTTGTGGCTGGGAGAATTACCATACTTACAATTATAAAAAAAATGTTTGTATTCATTGGCTAAGCACGCAGCCAGGGGCCTTATTGTTGATTTTGCATGCCTTCAACTTGTTGCTCAATCCTTGGTCTAGAGCATCCCTTTCCTGTGTGTAGTAGCACCCCACAATGAAAATAGAAGCTCTGAAGTCTCTCATATTTGAATGAAATCCAGAACTGTTGCTCTTCAAATTGCAGCCACCTTCCTCTCAGTAAAGGCTTATTAAGATCAACAGCCACTCTGACACGGAGACATCTACCCCATGCCAAACCATCTGATTCAGCCTCCACTCAAATAACATGGCCAATTGAGGAACCAGATTGTTCCCCCACCTCTTCTGTCATTGCTGCCAATGGTAAGTTATACAGTTGAACCCAAAAAGGTTCATAAGCAAAATGTAAACCAACAATAGAAATAGCTTCATCCACCACAACTAGAGTCAGCAGGTTTCTATCAAAGAACCATGGATGTCCACTTAAAACCTTTTCCTTATCCGACTGCCATTGAAACTCTATTAAGAAACTCTGGTCTCCCACGTCTTTAAACTTTACCCATCCCTCTAGCCTCCAAACTTGTGACATTGTTGTCTTGAATGCTTTATTGTTAACTCCTCTCTCAGACAAAACTTTACCAAGTATACAATGTTTCCCTCAAGACCCTCCCTCATTGACTCCCTTGGAATGAAGATGAAAAACATTACTCTCATCCTTTGATAAACTTAGCTTTTCCCATCTCTTAACTATCTCATCTGCTTCCATCCTACCAGCACCCCACCTCATTCTACCAACGAGAGACTAACACTCCTGCAGAGCAAGAGTACTGTAACACCCCACTTAATTAACCCTTGATTAACCCCTAAGTACTCTATATTAGGCTTTTAATTGTGAGTTAATTATTTACATTAAGGTTGATAGTGGAATTAGCGTTAATCATGGTGCTTAGTATTAATGAGCTAAGAATTAGAGAGGCCAGCCTATTAGTAATTTTTTTGTGAGGCTTTTTAGACTTTAGAGCATTCATGGTCCAATTCCAAGAAAACTTTGAACAAAGCCTTAAGGAATTCAAGACTAGTTATGGCCCAACTATAAGGAAGGCATAAGGCCTTTGGGCCAAACTTGGTATAGAATGGATCCATGGCCCAATTAGGCCAAGTTAAACATTTTCAAGCCCATCTTAGTTGATATTGAGGTTTCTTTTCAACTCTAAAAATCTGGAAATGGGGCCTCTCTAATGCTAGCCCAAGAAGCCCTTAAGCCTTGAACTCCTACACTTGGCTCTTTTAAAGCCCACAAGGCCCAAAGCCATGATTGAGTTTATTTCATCATTCAAGACCAAAGGCCCAATACATCATACCATTGGTTTCCTTAAGCCCAAATCATACTCAAAGTACCCAAATTAAGTTTTGAAAATAGGCTAAGGTCATTAACCATTATACTTGAGGTTAGTGCACTTAAAGCCATGCTTTGAAGCTTAATCATACTTAATCTTTTCTTAAACTTTTTTATTCAAATTCTCTTGAATTAATACTCCTTTAAACCATGATTAGACCATGTTAATATCCTAGATAAATTATCCCACATGTCATTAATAAAAATGGCATAACAAGCCTAAACCATGCTTCAATCGGTTTTGTGCATTGCCCTTTGTAATGCTTGGACTGTTTTGCCCTTGGCCCAACATTTTTGTGGTTTGTTCTCAAGGGTAATATGGTCCTTAAACACCTCATGAGACCCTCCCAAATTTAGTTTAAGCCTTGGACGAAATTGCTTGCACAAACCAATTCCTTGAACCAAACCGGGTGCACCTTGGATTAGTTTGTGTTGTAACCGATTGAGTCAAGTTTGAACCAGCCTTCTGCCATGGTTTGCACCACCACCCCACGCCACCTCCTTCTCCACCAAATAACCAAGAAGTCTCATGATCATTATGAAGGATTTTGACTCATTTTTGCTACCCAAAATCATCCAATACCGAACTGATTTTCTGCCACCACAAAACCACCTCCATCCACCTGTTTTCAAGGGCTATTTGATGATTTTTCTGCCACCCAAATGATGCCCCATGACCAGACCTGCCTTCTAGGATCAATGTAGCAACTGTGGAGAGGAAATCATTGTAGTTTTAGGCCACTATTCCCCTTGCACAAGCTGACCTAAGCTCATGCAAGCAAATCTGGAAATTTTCCAGATTTGAGCACCTCCCACTTCACCCAATCACCAAGCACCCAAGCCAACGCCCCTCACCCCTTGGCCTCCTATAAATTCTTCCCTCCCCTTCTCATTTCACTCACACTACAGCTCCAAGCACTCTCTTGAGCCTTGAGAGCATTTCCCCCTCTTAGAGATCAAAAGAGTACAAACCAAGTGAGTTTTGATGAGTTCTTGAGTGTTCTTGTGTAAGGCAGTCTAGAGTGCTTGGAAGGCCACGAAATTTGTAATTTTTGGATCTTAGCTAGCATTTCAAGCTTTGTTTCCAAGTGTTGGTACGAAATTTGGTTGAGTTTTGAGAAGGTTATGATGCTTAATGCAAAACCGGGTCAATTAAAGGAATATTTGAATGATTGAATGTTTTAAATAGAAATTTAGCTATGGCATATACTAAGTATGATTTTATATGATCTATCATTATCCTAGCATGATTATGGAAGGTTAAATTTGTGGTTAGAAGCATGCCATGACAGGTTTTAAATCTATCTTATTTTGATCTTCAAGCATGAATCGGTTTTAAGCATATTGGTGATTAAGGATTTCTTAGCTTTGATTAAGTGTTGGGATGAATTTGATTACTCAAGGACTAGGCTTAATAATGTCTCTAAGGATGTTAATGATCATTAGTGATTAAAGAGAATCTCATATGCATGCCTTCATAGGGATCAATAATTGAAAATACACATAGGCATCAACTAGGATGCATGCCATGGGTTGGGACTAATTGGACATGTTTCACTTTGAATTTTAAAAATCCAAGGGCATAGATAGTTTTAGAATGCCAAAAATATAAAGTCCATGAAATTTGGTTTAATTTGGAATTCGTTTGCAATTAGTGAAAATTTAGGGCTTAAATGGCAATTTTTGAAATTCTAGGGGTATTCTTGTAAGTACCCAATTTTTGAAGCCTTTTATTTTGAACCTATCCATAAGAGTATTAACCCTAACTTAGTATACACATGATTTACGCAGCTACGAAGCTAATTTCAAATTTTCCCAAAAGTTTGTAAGTTGGCCTCTAACTTACACCTTGATAGATTATTTATGAATTATTGATAGATGCTCATTTCATATTTCAATTATCATTTTTAGCATAAATTATCATGTTATATGATACATTGAGTGCATACCTACATGACATGTGACATTTTTATCATTTTGCATATTACATTTATAAATGTCATTTTTTACATGAAAATTTCTACATATGCACATGTCATGAGAAACATTTTTTCAAAACATAGCATGAAAATCATTTTGTCACAACCCCAAAGGTCAAGATGGGGAATTATCTTGGTGGAACTCCTCTGTCCATTTTAGAGTGTTTAATAATGGAGTGGTAACCCATGAGTTGACGAAAAACAGTCAACAGGCTTCGAATGGGTTCTTTTTAAAGAACGCCGGAGCGAAGTCAATATGTTATGACACCTAACGTTGGTGGGTGTACACTTTATGAATTTTATAATGTTATGTTATATTTACCAATGCATTGAGAACGAGTCTATAGACAATGTAGTTTCAGCGTGAGTTGTACTACGGTCACCGGCAGGTACTCACAGTACATATGGGGAACTGTGACGTTACCACGTGATGTTATTAAGATAATGATGTAAGTCTATTATGATAAAAGTTTATGATGAAATATTTATGAAGAAGTTATATTTTCTCAAAAATGATGACGAAATTACTTACTGAGTAAAAACCCGTGTCTCCATTTTTTTTAATAGATGTTGAAGAATCTGGATAGGAGACATGCATACTGATTTTCTACATCTCATGCATTGCATATTTATCATTTTTCATGATTGATTTATCTTTGTGCTAGTTAGTTGTTTAACTTACTGAGATTTCGAGTAAATCTCACCCTTTTATGGGACCACTATCATTCCACTCGGAATGATATAAGTTGTGTCAGGAATCGACCAGGAAGAGATGAATGGAGCACTGGATTCGCATGTTTGAGAAAGAGCCAAATTTTGTGAGGAAGCTAGATCTAATGTTGATGTTTATATAGCCCAAGTCCTTCATGCTTTAGAACGCATGAAGAGAATAAGATGGCTTTGTATATAAGTCTATGCTACATTAGTATTTTGAATATGATGATTTTCTAATGAAGTTGTGATGTTTTTAGTTATTCTGGAATATCTTACATTTTAACCTTTTATTTCTGCTGCGATTATTGCATACTATTAGTTGCATACTAGGATGTATTGCATATTAACTGTCATGAACGGGGATATGTAACCTTATGTTGCATGTCCCGACGCTCTAAGTCTCTGTTCCATCCCAAGCGGGGATTGGGGGCGTTACAAGTACACACCTTATTGTTTCTCCTCCTCAATTGAGGTTGACCAAAGTAAAAACTACTTAGGCTCAATTTGGATATACAGATAAGACACAAACCATCTCATCTGAGTTGTACGGCTTATTTTATTTGTGTATCCAAACGTCCAAGCAACAAGTTTTAACTCATCTTTGTGTATCTATACACTGTACATTGATGTAACCAAATAAACTTTTGACTGCCCGTCTGACAGCCCACTATTCGCCTTCACTTCCCCTTTTTTTCCTCTTCCTTCACACCCTTCCCTTCCCTTCCCTTCCCTTCCTGATCCCCATTCTTTTTTCACATCCCCATTTTGCACGCCAACACCTTCCCACTAGAAAAAAAAAATAAGTAGCAAATTTAGATATATAATTATATATTACAGTAATCAATTTTATTCTAATATATAATTTGAAGAAAATATTCCAAATTTCCTAAGACATAGAATAAGAAATAGGTCATAAATAAAATAATATCTTTTAACAAAGAATTTGATATTTTTGTCCCACCCAAAAAATTTTGGCCAAGTACAAAAAATAATTTTTGGAGATTTAAATATGTTTATGGGTAATAATAATAGATATTACTTAATTTTTAATATATTCATAACTATTATCCAATAATTAAAAAATACTTTTCAATCATTGGTGGGACCCATCACTTTTCAAATCTTCAAAAAATTAAAACTATCCCAGCTCATTTCACTATCCAAACACACAAATGTTTACAAACCATATCATCTTATCTTAACTCTAATATTCTATTACTATTAACAAAATCTCATCTCATTTTATCTGTATAACCAAGCGAGGCCTCAATTTCTATTATAATTGAGTCAAATAGCTCAAAGTTTGGCAGGACTCGATTCAATTATAGCTTTAAGCGCAACTTATAAAAATAGGTAGACAATAGGCAGTTACTCTATACACATGTAATGATTTATTATTACTTTTCACTTATTTTTCATTACTTTTGTATCATTATTCATTATTATTCAATATTTTATCATTACCTTTTTATCATTTTTTTTTATTATTTACAAATCATCTGAGATCACCTCACTGCCAAAACTTAATCTTAGCCAACTTTTGGTACATCCCATGTTGCAATTGCTTTTGCTTCTTAGGATCAACTACCTCCTTTTATCTTGGATATATCGGGATTCTTGATTTAGGCATTAAGCTCATACTTTTTGCTTGTAGTAATTTTGTAAAATGATTTGTAAATAGTGGGTATTTTAGTTTTAGTTTTATTATGATTTTAAAGCTTGGATTTTAAATTTTAGTAAAGGCAGGTTTGGGGCATGGGATGATATTTAAAATTTTCATTTTATCTCATTTTATTTTATTTCTAAACATAATTTGAATACAAAATTTTTAAACTAATTATTACAATTTTTTTAAATTTTTAAATAAAAAATAAAAAATAATTTCAACTTTTTCAAATATCAAAATAAAAATAATATTGTAAAACTATATTTTTACAATATTTTAACTTTATCAAAATTTAAAAATACTCAATTCAAACTATCTCATTATTATTCATAAATTATCTTATTATTATTTATAAAATTCTCATCTTATCTAATTTTCCAAACTTACCCTAACCGAATCTTTATTTTTGAACATAGTGTTAGTCAATACAAAGTGATGTTAACCAATAAATTTGTTCATCTCTTAAAGAGAGAGAGAGAGAGAGAGAGAAGAGACTTGGGTACGACTCCAACATCAAAAACAAGAGCGCTGCATCTCTCCCTCCCTAGGGTTTTAGAAAAGTCTTTTAAGATTCTCTACAGGGTTTAGTGGGAGACGCTTACAGATTCAGATTCTGACTCGGGTCTATAAGAAAATCCTAAGACTTTAAAATTGATTGTTGGATAAGGGATTTGAATACAATGGCGGCGGCCCTGAACGTTCCTCTAACTACTTCAACTACTACAGCTACGACGCTTCCGCAGATGACGAAAGGGGAGGAGAAAGTGGATTACTTGAACCTCCCTTGTCCTATTCCCTACGAGGAGATCCACCGTGAAGCTCTCAGTTTGTCTTTCTCTCTCTGGATCACTGTTTTTCCCTTTTATTAGACTCCAGTCTGTGTGTTTGGTTGCATGTTTTTCAATCAGGGGCTTAGAATTGCTGAAACGTTTGAATGCTTTTTCTTTTTTCTCTCTGTTTCTTTTTTATTTTTTATATGCGAAGTTAGATGGTATGCAATTTGTTGACAATGTGCATTTGTTTGGGCAGTGTCTCTAAAGCCAGAACTTTTCGAAGGGATGCGCTTTGATTTTACCAAAGGGCTCAATCAGAAGTTCTCACTAAGTCACAGGTAGGTTTGGCTTTCTCGATTTTGTTCTCAGATTTCTGTGCATGATTTTCATTTTTTTAGTATTGATTTTGATGGTAACTGTTCGTTGTTCACCGCCTAACAGTGTGTTTATGGGACCAATGGAGATTCCTTCGCAATCTTCTGAAACAATTAAAATTCCTGCTGCTCACTATGAATTTGGTGCCAACTTTATAGACCCAAAGGTACCTGACCTCTTGTCCAAGGAAACTGGCTCTTTCATCATGAATTTTAGTTAACAATATGCTGTTGGCCTGTATGGATTTTACATAGCTGATGCTTTTTGGGAGAATAATGACTGATGGGAGGCTCAATGCAAGAGTGAAGTGTGATTTAACGGAAAATCTTTCGTTGAAGGCTAATTCTCAGGTGAAGTATACTTGATAACGTCTCCTTGATGGAAATTTTCCCTTTTTTGTCCACACACATCTTTATACGTACATATATTGACAATGTCCCTTACAATGTTCAAGGAGTTGATAATCTTTTTCTTGTGATTTCTCAGCTTACAAATGAGCCACATATGTCACATGGCATGGTTTCTTTTGATTACAAGGTTAAATTCTTTTACTTAAAAGCATGCTATTTATTTTTACATTGCGATTTACTGATGATATTGTGGTAAATGAGCATATTTATTATTTATTTAAGCATCAAATCATACATAACTCGTAAACTACCAGGTGTCTTACTACTTGTAGACCAAACTATCAAAATTGACACATTGCACCCTCAAAATACTAGGAATTGGGAAAGAATACTCTTCATCCAAATCTAACTATTAATATGGCAAAAACTAGACAATGTGACATAATCTTAACTGTCAAATCCTACTGAATGTTGCTATTTTTTAGTTGGCATTAGTTGCTGGATGCAATGGGTTGGGTTGGGTTGGATGGTTTTAAGTGCAAAGTGTAAAACCCTTGGTAGTTTAGGGATGAAAAGTATTGATGTTTTATTTTCTTTTGTTTCCTGATTTGCTGAGAGTTCTTTTAGACTCTAGTGGCACTTTAATTTCTTGAAAGTTTGTTACCTTCTTAAGTACTAAGATTGTTGGGCTTCTCATTTTCTGAAATTCATACATGGACACAAATTTTTACTAAGAGAGTTTATTTGACCCTTCATGTAAGGATAGTTAAGGGGGCTAAAAATGCACATATTTTAAAATCAATTAAACTATTTAAAAAGAAAGTCATTTCAATATGGTGATTATCTCATCTTATTCAAATTAAGCATAGTGCTACCAAATTTCTTTTTTTAAAAAAAAAAAAAATCCAAGAAGTCATCAAAATATATTGAAAAACTCCTAGGGGTTTGCTCAAGTGGTCAAGGCCTTGATCTTGGAGGCATGCTCCCTCCAAGTCTTAGGTTAAAATCTCACTGGGTGCAAACAATCTCTAGGAGCCATTGGATTGAGGGATTTTTCCCTTGAATCACCCGAAGTGCACTTGCAGGAAACTCCTTACTGAGGACCTGTGCACTGTCGGGATTAGTTGGGACGTTATTCTAGGACACCCTATGCCAATCAAACAAAAAATATATATTGGAAAATGTTTGGGGATGAATTGATTCCACTAGATTTCTTGTGTATATAATGAAAAGAAAACCTCTACGGTGAATTGAACTTAAAACTTGACGTGATGTGAATTGAAATGAGAAGAACTGAACTGACGTGAACTTAAACATGACATAACGCTGAACATGAATTGAACGTGAACTGACTGAAAAATTGAACATGAATTGGACTGAACGTTAAATAACATGAGCATGAACATGACATACGTGAACTTGGAATTTTGTTCAATAATTAAGCATAATTAATAAAAGTGAAATGTGGGTGCTACACGATTTCTCGTGCCGTGTGTCTACCAATTACCACATCACAGTGCATGTATCTATACTAACTGTGAGTGCATTAACATATGTGCCAATTTACAAGTATCTACATCTGTTGTGGACACACGTAATGTACGTTTGTAATGAAATTAAAATGTATGGGGGCACCATCGGCGTTAGTGCCCTTATTTGCTCCAGTGACCAGTTAATTAGGCTTCATTCAAAGCCTGTGAACATTACCTTGTCAACCCAGGAGATTTCACACTAAATTAAACACTCCAAGCTTGAACAAATAGTTCCACTAGGATATTACCCCATCCTAATACTTAGGATCATGATAAGCGATAACTGACTTGACTTGACTTGAAAGGTTGTTCCCGAGATACACTAGTTGTACTCAAGACAGAATAGGACGAGAGTCTATAGGACAGAAGTCCTAATATAACGTGACATGACATGAACATGAGACGTAAGACAATGACGTAATATGAGACAACCAATATTTCGTAAGATGTCATAACATGTAATAGGCAACATTTTGTAACATGGCACGATGCGTAATAGATTGCATTGCATAACATGGCATACATGTAACAAATAACATTTCGTAACATAGTATACATGTAACAGATAGCATTACATAACAGAATAAGTTATGTGACAGATAAGTATTTCGTGACAAAGTGTAATATGTTACAAACATACATGAGGTGACATGGCATAACATGACATGTAGGATAACATAATTACATAAACAGTAGTTCCTTTACCCATCACCCATATACAGTAATCTGATAGTAAGTTAATTGCTAATTACAGTGATCGTCCCATTTTCGAGGTAAAACACGAACACGAGAAACTGTAAGTAGGAGTTAAATGTTAGAAACTTTATCACTAATGACTTATAAACATGAAAAACTAACTTAGAGTAAAATTATTATTTTACCCTCTACATGTGAAAAAATAATCATTTTTCCCCTAACATAAGGATTTCACATCCTAATTTCAAAACTCACCAAAATTTACATTACTTATGTAAAGTTTGTCCTAAACTTATATACCAACTTAGAAAAATTTAAAATCAATTACAACTATGAAAAACACCATAAGGCCGAAACTTCCAAAGGCCATATCTCTTGATTTTTTTTTGCAATTTCATCCAACTTAAAAAATCATGATCAAACCGAGATATTACAACAATGATCATCATATCCTAAGCTTAAAAAAAACATGCTTAAAACATACATAAAAAATTAACTTAACACAAACACAACTTTTTAAGCAAAAGATCCATACTTTTAGCCAAAACACAAACCCTTGAATTTCGAGGTTTTAACCTTTTACAAAACATCTCTAAGAATTTCAAAAAATTCAAAACTTTTTTCTAACATGTCCATAACACACTCCTACGAATTATCATGCTTTGAATTAACATATAAAAGTCACCAAAAATATAAAATCTCACTTGAAGTAATTGGCTCCAACATTTAGTTGAAAACAAAATTTTTTTCTCAACTTTGGTTTGATCAAACACTTGATCCAAAACATACATTGATGAAATCTTCAAACCAACAGCATCATATGTTTTAAAAAAATATGTCCTAAAGTAAATCCAAGTATTAAACTTAAAATCACATTGCTAAAAATAAACCAAAACTTGGATCTAGCCAAAATCATCAAACTTTTGAGCCAACTGAGAATTCTCTTGCATAAAAGTTCATATCTTTGAAATTAACACAAAAAATCTTCAAACTAACATCCTAAGATGTAGATAAAAGGTTTAGGATCATCAAATAAAATTATCAAAGCCATTGGAGTAAGATTAAACTACAAAATATCCAAACTTTTTTAAAACAGAAACTGTTTTTCTCCTTCCAGTTTCTAAATTTCTAGATTTGAGAAAATTTTTCATTAAAAGCTTTAATCATGCAACGAATCTTCAATAAACATTCATATAAACATGTTGACAACACTTCATAAAAATTTCGGACTAAGATCTGTCCATTAGTTTGGTAAAAAACTTCAAAATACAACACACTATCCAGTTTATCGCCCCAATTGACCTTTCCACAGTTAAAATAACTTTTGACCAATCAAATGACCATAAAATAAAACACGAAAGGTACCCACTAGGAACAACTTTCATGGAGGTTACTAATAAAAAAAAAAAAACAGCTTCATGAAGGAAGCTTAGTGAGATAATACTTACAAGGGCTTTGAAAACTGAAGGCAAGAAAGCTCAGAAAACTGTCCGAGAGAAAACTCTTAAGTGTTCTCTCTAAGAACGGAAATGAAAGGGATGAAATGAGTGAGGAAATGACTTGCACGCCTCTTACACATTTGGAAGAGTGAAGTGAGGTCTTGGAATGACACTTGAATGATGAAAGTCTTGGTCAAAGTGAGGGGCAAACCGCCCAAGGCATGGGTTGCCTAGAGGTGGTGGTGAGGTGGCCTTCTCTTTCCTATCAATGACTATTTGAGGGTTGTCATGAGCAGTGGATGGTCAGCCTTTAGAAGGTGAAAACTTCTTCAAGAAATTTTGTCAGGGTGGAAACTTCATTTTGGGGTTTAAAGAAGGTTAGGTTAGGGTTTGAGATTCTATCAAGCCCAAATCCAATTTTTCTTGGCATAATCAAAATTTTCAGATTTAAAGGGTTGAATAATGATGTCATAACATGAATTTGAAAGATTAATAGCATGTAGAAGTGATTTAATCAAGTGATTAAACATAATGTTAGAAACCGGTTCGGTTTAGGGTTTGGAGTTAAACTTTGGGGTTTGGGGAAACCGTTTAGGGTTTCGATTTCAACCAAGCTTTTGGAGTTTCAATTGGATTCCAAATGTTCAGGCTTGAAATCCTCTTTGGTTTGGCACAATTTAGTTGTTTGAATGAAATAGTGTTTTGCTTGGTGGCATGATCTCACATCTTGAT
This sequence comes from Pterocarya stenoptera, assembly GCA_003123785.1. Lineage (NCBI taxonomy): Eukaryota > Viridiplantae > Streptophyta > Magnoliopsida > Fagales > Juglandaceae > Pterocarya > Pterocarya stenoptera. The sequence goes on from QEOT01001571.1 coordinate 225,368, forward strand.
TTCTTTCACATTTCCATTTCATGGTTCCTCTTGGTGCCAAGTGTGACTAAGATTTTGCGAAGTATCCAAATAAAACTTTCCTAACCTAATTTGGATATTCCACACTGTGATTTTGAAAACACTATGCTTGCACAATTGGCCTTCCCAAAAAATTATGGTTTTTTTTTTTTTTTTTTAAGACTCAAATGGAATTTTTTTTTTTTAAGACCAATGGAAATGACTAGTGGTTCGAGAATGTTGGGGATAAAATCGTTATTATCCAAACAATGGTTGGAGTTAAATCGTTATCCTAGCCTATACATGATCTACTATAAATCCCTAAAAACGGGGCGGCCTAGTTAATGAATCAACTAGGATATATATGCAAATAGTCTCCATTATCCCACAATAACCAAAAAAAAAAAAAAACCTTGTTAAAAGGAAAACACAATTCCATCTAAAATAGAGAGAAAAAGAAAACTGAAAACCATCTCTTCCAGACACTCAAAGTTCAGAATCTTTCTGCATCTTTATTTGATATGCATAACTTTGATGAGCACTTTGGGTATGGCCATAAAATTTCCGTTCTCTCATTAGTTTAGCATGAGATAAGTGGAGTACAACTCATAAAAGTGATAGACTCGGCCTCACAAAATTTCATAATTTAACACAAATGGGTTCCAAATAACCGAACAATAAACCTTCATAGCATAAGAAATTCATTCATTATTGTTGGAAATATTAGGACCCATCAAAGGAACCCCACATGGCTTTTCAGTGTTAAAAAACAGTCCTCAAACAGGAATCTTTAATAACAAATATAGAATGTGCAGACCATAAGCCTTGAGTCACTCATCATCAACATAAATAAAGCTTGATTTGGGATCAAACTCTGAAAAAAAAAAAGAGATTATTAAATGATATAAAAATAAATATTATGAAAAAGTTTAATAAATATCTAATAAGAAATATGTTAATTACTCGATTCTGTCTAACTTTCAACATTGTCCAAGGAGGGACGAAGAGTTGCACGGAATGTGATGACCATTCCTGCTTCTTCTGAGTTAGCCTTCAGTGCAAAGGGTTGTGTATTTGACCCATTTCGTTGTTCATTATCTCCAAGAACAGTTGAGGTACTCATTTGTACTCAAAATTGGTTAAAATATCCAATACCTATTGATCTTCGTGGCTCCTTGGACAATGTTGAAAGTTTTGAGGCATAATTGGGTAATGAACATATTTCATGCTTACATATTTATTAAACTTTTTCATAATATTTATTTTTATATCATTTAATAATCTCTTTTTCAGAGTTTGATCCCAAATCAAGCTTTATTTATGTTGAGGAGTGACTCAAGGCTTATGGTCTGCACATTCTATATTTGTTAAAGATTCCTATTTGAGGACTATTTGTTGACACTGAAAAGCCATGTGGGGTTCCTTTGATGGGTCTTAATATTTCTAACAATAATGAATGAATTTCTTATGTTATGGAGGTTTATTGTTCAGTCATTTGGGACCCATTTGTGTTAAATTATGAAGTTTTGTGAGGCTGAGTCTGTCACGTTTTTGGGTTGTACTCCACTTATCTCATGCTAAATTAAAGGGAGAATGGAAATTTTACGGTCTAATACCCAATGTGCTCATCAAAGTTATGCATATCAAATAAAGATGCAGATAAGATTTTGAACTTTTGAGTGTCTGGAAGAGATATGGTTTTCAGTTTTCTTTCTCTCTATTTTAGACTGAATTGCGTTTTCCTTTTAACAATGTTCTTTTTTTTTTTTTTGTGGGATAATGGAGGCTATTTGCATATATATCCTAGTCGATTCATTAACCAGGCCACCCCGTTTTTAGGGATTGATAGTAGATTATGTACAATCCCCACTACCCCTACTATCAACCACCGCCACCGGCTCCTCCTACTCAACTTGGTGCGCCACCGATACATTCTCATACGGCGGAGGCGCCACCGCCACATCACCACCACTTGCCTCAGCCATATCTCACTCACCCGCAGCTACCTTACAGTTCCTACGCGCCTCCTCTTGTCCTTCAGGCTTCGCACGACGAGGTCAGAACCTTTCGTCGCTGGGCTCCCGGAGGATGTGAAGGCCCGCGAAATCTACAATCTGTTTCGGGAGTTCCCGGGTTATGAGTCTTCGCATCTTCGGACCCCGACCGAAACGTCTCAGCCATTCGCTTTTGCCGTATTCTCAGATCAGCAGTCTGCAATTGTGGCTATGCATGGACTGAATGTAAGATTATCACACCACATTGACTTGTCCATTTAGTAGTTGGAAATTGGCATACAAAGTGGATCATTATGTTATAGCATCATTTGATATCTTTGTATGATGTAATGCTGTCCTGATATTTCAGGGTTACAAATGCATATTGAAAGATTATGCAAAATTTATATTACATTCAAGTGAAGAAACACTCGGAACCCAATGTGGATGTTCAAAACATTAATACAAAAGTTATCTAGATAAAAAACTTCCTCTCTCCCTCTCTCTGGGCGTATGACCTTTCATCTTCCATCCCTGGTGCTTCTCGCCAGGGATAGTCCTTAGTTCTCTTCCTTTGATTTTTCCTTTGTTTTTTCTATTCGAGTTCTCTTTGCTCATTTCTATTCTTATTCTTCTTCCTTTTCCTTAGTTATTTTTTCTTTTTGGCGTTTGGGGCTGATGGAGTGTAGTGTTTGGATTGAATCCAAGTTGTTTGAGTTAAGAAGCAGGGGGAAGGGAATTTATTGTATCGTAGAGAAATGCAAAAAGTTCACGACTGCTTTTTACCTTTGTAAAGATGTGGTGGTCTGGTTGGCCAAGGCAGTAGAAGATTGTTTGAGGTTCTCGGGCAATAGGGCCCTTTACCAGACCAAAAGGGAGGGTAATAGAGTTTTCTTGATTCAACTCTGTCAAAACTCGTATGGCAGGTTTGTTAAACTATCTGAGCTGGGTACGAGCAATGTAAAGGGTTTTATTGCTATCCCTGAAGGTAGAAATGGAAGTGGTTGGGAAGTCTTTGTGAGGAAGGTGAGAGAACTTGTTGGCTTTAATTTCTCTGCTCTCTTTTTTGAAAACAGAGACTCCTTCAACAATGGCACCGTTGTTAAGGCTCACAAAGGGAAGGAAATCTCTGATCCTAGCAATGTTGCTAGTAAAAATGAGGCGGTGATGGATGTTAGAAACAAGAAGGAAGGTTTGAAGGTCGTGTGTAATAGTTATTCATCTATAGTTGGAAACGACGGTTGGTCTTCCCGAAAGTTGCAGAAGATTGGAGAAGTGGAAGGGTCTCTTTGGCACGTTCGTGCAGAGCTATTGGGGTGGAAGGAAAAGCTGGACTCCATGTTGAAGATTGTAGATGATGGATTGGGTCTTATTTCGGGCTTAGGAGCTTTTCCCATGAGGCTTTCTGATACACGAAATGGGCTTGTAGAGGCCCATCATCGAGGCCTGTGTTACGTAACAGTCAGCTTCGGCCATCTACAAGCCTGATGAAGGAGAAAACCCAGCCCAGGCCCACGGCGGCTCCGACGACTGGTTCTTCTTCTCAGAATGGGTCGACGGTGAAGGGTGAACTTCACGGGCATATTCCGGTGGTGAGTTCCAACGCCGTTACTGTGCCTAACTTTCCTATTGTTTTCGGATCTTCTTGCCCGAGAAATGAGTCTGGTAATCCCAAACCCTTTAAGGATCGGCCGTCTAGCTCGATGCCACAGAAAGGTGCGCCGGAGACTTCTACACCTTTAGGAGGTCTCCCGGTGATGGTAGTTGCTACAGTTCCTAAGGAGACTACTGTTTCTAAGATTAACGTCTCCGATAAGCTCCTGTCTCCACAGAAATTGCCGTCTGGTCTGGGAGATGTTCCTGGTAAGACGTGTGAGGTGGGAAACCAATTTTTCGGAACATTTAGGGGACCTAGCAGTTTTACAAACTGTGGGAGAGTCTGGAGGTTCTTCAGGGGACTTTTTGGAGTCAAGTCTTGCGCCAAATGAGGGGGTTGTGAAATCCTCCTTTATTTCTTCAGTAGGGGATGCTGTGGAAGAGGTTGCTGTCAGTGAGGGAGATTCAGGGTCTGAGCAAACAGCTTCTTTAGTTCCTTCCTCTAAGTCTTTCAATTCTGATATGCAATTGGTGATAAGTGGAAGGAATGGTTCTGATTCTAGTGATTCTAGTGAATTCTCTGAATCAGATAAAGATCTTGACCCTGATCCTTTATGCTCTCTTAACCCAGGTATTGACTGGTCTAATAATTCTTCTGATTGGGTTTTGAGGAAGGTGGAAGAACTTGGAAGTGTTCTTGGTATCTCTTGTGAGGGTTATGAAGAGCAATTTAAAGCTCTTCTTACTGCTATTGAGGCTGGGCATCCTACTATGGCTAGATCTGCTGCTAAAAAGGAGAGGGAGCTCAAAAGATTGGAATGTACGATTAATTATAATCTGAAGGGTGGGAGTGCTTTTAGAGATAAAGGTAAAGAGAGGGCTGTAAATGGTACTCCATGAAACCTAAAATTATCTCTTGGAATGTTCGGGGGCTGAATAATTATAGAAAGCGTCTCCGTGTGAAAAATATGTTAAGACAGTGGAAGGCTGATATTTACTGTTTCCAAGAAACTAAACTGAAGTTTGTTAGCCACTCGGTGATTCAAAATTTATGGAACTGTAATTATGTGGGTTGGGTTGAATTAGTCTCTAATGGTGCTGCAGGAGGCATTATCGTTATGTGGGATAGGAGGGTTGTGGAAGTAATTGAGCACTATGTGGGAGAATTTTTGGTGGCTTGTCATTTCAAGAATGTTATCGATGGTGTTGAATGGGCTTTTGCTGGTGTTTATGGGCCAAATTCAGATTCCAGTAGGAGTTTATTGTGGGGAGAAATCGCGGGACTTTGTAGTTGGTGGGATCTTCCATGGTGTTTTGGAGGGGATTTTAACATTATTCGTTTTCCTTGTGAGCGAGTTGGAGACTCGGTTATCTCTAGAGCTATGCTTGATTTTTCTGAACTTCTTTCTGAGCTGCAGTTGATCGACTTACCTATGGTGGGAGGAGATTTCACATGGTCAAATGGGAGGGCTTGGTCCCGTATTGACAGATTTTTGGTTTCTGCATCATGGGAAGGCCTTTTTCCAGAATTAATTCAAAAAAGGCTTCAGCGTGTTGTTTCTGACTACTATCCTATTCTATTGGATTGTGGGGGCATTGTTAGGGGAAAAACTCACTTTAAATTTGAAAATATGTGGTTGAAGGAGGAAGTTTTCATCGATAGAGTTAGAGGGTGGTGGACCTCTTATCGTCTTAATGGCACTCCCAGCTTTATCTTGGCTGGAAAATTTAAGGAGCTCAAAAAAGATTTGAAGAAATGGAATATGGAGACTTTTGGAAATATTAACAACAATAGACTGATCCTTATGGAACAGCTGAACAGTTTGGAGGAAAAGGAGTTGAAGGGTATGATTTCTAGCGAGGAAAAGGAGTTGAAGAAAAGGGTGTTGGCAGATATTGACAAATTTTTGATCATGGAAGAAATTTCATGGAGACAAAAATCCAGAATTTTATGGCTCAAGGAAGGAGAAAATGTACAAAATTTTTTCATAAAATGGCTAATTCTCATCGTAGAAGTAACGCCATTGATGTCTTACAAGTTGGTGACAATGTGATTTGTGACAAGAAGGAAATTGAAGATCATATTGTGAATTTCTATGAGAATCTCTTTCGGGAAGAATTTTCATGGAGACCTAAATTAGAGGGGCTGGTTTTTGACTCCATTGATCATCTTACTGTAGTTTGGTTAGAGAGGCCTTTTGAGGAAGATGAAGTTCTTGATGTGGTTAAGGGTATGTCCAAGGATAAGGCTCCGGGTCCCGATGGTTTTTCCATGGCATTTTTCCAAGCTTGCTGGGATATTGTGAAGGATGATATTATGAAAGTTTTTGATGAATTTCATTCCTTCAAGAAGTTTGAAAAAAGCTTTAATACAACTTTCATTGCTCTTATTCCTAAAAAAGCGGGTGCTGTTGACATGAGGGATTTTCGCCCTATCAGCTTGGTTAGTGGAGTTTATAAGATAATCTCTAAAGTGTTAGCTAACTGCCTCTGTGTGGTCTTGGACAGGATTATAACAAAGTCTCAAAATGCATTCGTGAAGGGAAGACAAATCCTTGATTCAATATTAATTGCTCATGAATGCTTGGAAAGTAGAAAAAGGATGGGACAACCTGGAATTTTAGTCAAATTGGACATGGAAAAGGCTTTTGACCATGTCAATTGGGATTTCCTTCTCTACTTGCTTGGAAGATTTGGATTTGGGGAGAAATGGTGCTCATGGATTAGACATTGCATTTCAACGGTTAAGTTTTCTATTTTAGTGAATGGCTCTCCGGCTGGTTTTTTCAGCAGCTCCCGAGGATTAAGGCAAGGAGACCCTTTATCTCCTTTTCTTTTTATCTTAGTCATGGATGCTTTAAGTCGTATGATTAATATGGCTGTTGAAAGAGGTTTTATGTCGGGCTTCAAAGTGGGAGATGTTTCAAGGGGATGCATCACTGTTTCTCACCTCCTTTTTGCGGATGATACTCTATTTTTCAGTGATGCTAATGAGGACCATCTTCGTGCTCTAAGAGCTTTATTGTTATGTTTCGAAGCTGTCTCTGGGCTAAGAATCAATTTAACTAAGTCTGAAATTGTTCCTGTGGGCTCAGTCAGTAATATTTATGATTTAGCCAATATACTGGAATGTAAAGTTTCATCTTTTCCCATGAAATACCTTGGGTTACCTTTGGGGGCTCCTCATAAATCTGTGGCTGTTTGGGATGGGGTGATTGAGAAGATCGATAAGCGACTAGCTGGTTGGAAAAAGATTTATCTGTCCAAAGGGGGAAGAGTTACTTTGATTAAAAGTACCTTGTCAAATTTACCTACTTATTACATCTCTCTTTTCCCTATTCCAGCGGGGGTGGTTAAAAAAATTGAAAGGATTTTCAGAAATTTCTTATGGGATGGTAATGGTGAGGAACGAAAATTTCATTTGGTGAGTTGGAATAAGGTTTGTACTCCGGTGTTTTGTGGAGGCTTAGGAGTGCGGAATTTAAAGCTTTTTAATAAAGCTCTTCTTGGGAAATGGCTTTGGAGATATAACAATGAGAGTAATGCATTGTGGAAACAGATTATAGATGCTAAATATGGTAGGATGTGGGGGAATTGGTGTTCTAATGAAATAAAAGGGGCATTTGGGGTGGGATTGTGGAAGTCCATTCGGTTGGGATGGGGGGACTTTGCTAAAAACATCATTTTCAAAGTGGGGATCGGTAATAATATTTCCTTTTGGAACGATGTTTGGTGTGGTGATTCACCCCTTAAATTTGTATTTCCTAATCTTTTTAGGATTGCCAAATTCAAAGGGGCTGCTGTGGCTGATTCATATTCGTTCTCTAATAACACGCTGAATTGGAATGTGGAATTTTCTAGAGATTTACAGGACTGGGAAGTAATTGAAGTTGCTGATTTCTTTGTAAAACTTTATGATTTGAAGATCGATCTGAGCAGGGAGGATAGGATGTTGTGGGTTCATGATTTTAAGTCCAGATTCTCGGTGAAATCCTACTACAAGGTGTTAAATGGACAGAATCTTAAAACATACCCCTGGAAATGTATTTGGAAAGCTAGAGTGCCCAGTAAAGTTGCATTTTTTTGTTGGTTGGTGTCATTGGAGAAAGTTTTAACTACCGACAATTTGAGGAAAAGTGGTTTATATGTAATGGATTGGTGTTACATGTGTAAAAAAGATGGCGAATCAGTTAACCACCTGTTTCTTCATTGCGAATTGGTGTCTGCTTTATGGAATGAGTTATTTGCAAGGGTAGGCATTGCTTGGGTGATGCCGTTACAAGTGGTGGACTTCTTGGTTAGTTGGCATGGTGCCGTGGGATGTGGAGGCAATAAAGCTGTATGGAGGATGATTCCTTTGTGTTTGTTTTGGTGTTTATGGCTGGAGAGAAATGGGAGGTGCTTTGAAGATTGTGAACGCACAATGAGAGAATTTAGAGATTTTTTCTATAGCACTTTAAATTTTTGGGCATGTAATCTAGTGAAGGACATGAATATTTGTAGTGGTCTCTTTTAATTTGCTCGAGTTTGTATTTAGGTGTATTCTCTTGTATACTTCCTGTGTACTTGGACTATGCCTTTTTACTTGGAATAAAATATCTCTTATTACCTATCAAAAAAAGATTATGTACATCTAGGATAAGGATTTAACTCCAACCATTGTTTGGATAATAACGATTTTATCCCCAACATTCTCAAACCACTAGTCATTTCCATTGGTCTTAAAAAAAAAAAAAAAAAAATCCCCGGATAAACCTGCGAGCCAATTGTGCAGGTCTAGGTGCTACTATCGAGGTTACTATTCATTCCTGAAAAAGTGAAAATAAACTTTGCATTGCAAAATCCTAAATATACATACTAATTTAACTGTGTAATTCGTTTATCGATATTCAACTCCGAAGTGCCTCAAAATAAACAAAATGCGTTTTCGAACAAGCGTTTTGTCTAAAAACTGAAAATGTGTAATCCTAAATAATCAACTGAGTCTAATGGTGTAGATCATATCGAATTCTGACACTTCTAACTACCTCAAATAAATAAAATGGTGCTCCTGACACCATAGTGAGTGGTAACACTGACTATGCTGACAGACTAAAGTGTGGTTTGGATAGTGAGATGAGATGGTTTTAGATGAAAGTTGAATAAAATATTGGTAAAATATTATTTTTTAATATTATTATTTTTTTGTGATTCAAGAAAGTTGAATTGTTTATTATATTTTGTATGAAAATTTGAAAAAGTTGTAATAATGAAATAAGATGAGATGAGATGAAATACTCTCACTATCCAAACGGCTCTTCCTACGCGATTGGTTGATTCCTGAGGTTCCTAAAGCCTATAGAAATTCCACCATTGAATTTCTAGCAGGCTGTTACAATGATGATTGCTGCCCAGGAGTTTTAACTCAAATGACATATACTCCCTATATAGGAAAAAGGTTGAGGGTGAGGTTTTTGATTTACAGAGCTACTAAGTGATTGTATAGCTTACTAATGAAAAAAAAGAATAGTACTTACCTGCAATGATATCCTTTTATCTTTCATACATCTTTGAGTTGAGTACTTTAGTGCTCCAAAATTAGTAGTTCTTGGAATTAAAACTTTGGAATCTCACTAGTCAAGGTGCAGCCAAGTGGTCAAAGGCTGGGTTTAGGATGGGGTTAGTGGCAAAACCAACAATTCTTTTGAGGTGGGACCAACTTTTCTACTGTGTGACACATTTATGTAAAATAAAAAGAGATTAACAAATCACAAAAAATTACTATATGTAAAATTAGACCTTGATAATTTGCTACATACACGTATGAATAAAATTCGAAAAACAAAACTTAGTATATGTTTCTGATTTCTGTCGATAATGTTTCATGGAATAATATTCATCCATTATTATTTTTGTAATGAAATATTTAGAATTTTTTTTCTTCATAAAAACTATCAAGTGATCTTTTAGAAGGTTATCTTTTATTCTAGTATATAAGCAATTTTATCAAATTTTATGTAAAATTTAGATGTTTTCGTGTTTCATTAAACATATAATGCTATAAGTGAGACTTTAAATAAATTTTGTCTAGCTCAATGAAGTCTAAAGGATAAAAGCTCTCAACTATTTTTCATATAAATCAACCTCAAATGATTTTTCTTATATTTTCACTTTTGAGTCCATAAGAAACATAATATTGTATAACAAAAACCTCTAGGACATATTAATAAGTTTATTATCTATTTTTAAGGATGTGGCCTCACTAAAATTAAATTAAAACTAAGTTAAGGAGAAATCATGAGGTGTAGACTTTGACTGTTGTTGGTTCCATAACATACTACAGAGTTCATAAATTTTTTGGTGTTCTCTTTCCAAATTTGTTGGTTAAAACCTAATGGTGGACCTTCAATACCTGCTAACTCTGATGAGACCCCTACAGAGTGTACTTGGGCTATGCCTATTTACTTGTTTCTTAAAACTTCTTTTAATGGTTAAAATCTTTCAATTTGTTGAAACCCATTGTATTCTGTGCAGGGCAAAGACTACAGGACCCAGTTTCAACTGGGAAATGGTGCCTTATTTGGAGCAAATTATATTCAGGTATAAGATATGCATTATTGCGATGTCTTTATCTTTATTTTGGTTTATTGTCTTTAAAACCCCTTTTGTGGTGGTTGGATTATAAACAATTTTGTAAAAAGTGTATTATGAACTGAGAAACATGATGTTTGTACTGCCTTAGAGAGGTTCCCTGACATTAAAAAAAAAAAAACATGATGTTTGTAAATTCTTGTCTAGCTATGACCATATAGAGAGATCATTCATTGTAGGCCCCCAGTTCCTGCAAAAGATCGTTCCACCTAATATTCTCTTCAAGCATACAAAGAAAATTTTCATGATGATGCTTATATGGCCTCATCCAAAACTGCTTAGAATTTTATCCAAACATCCTTTAAAGTTAAATGGCGCTGACCTTGTTGTTAGTGTGTTTTATCCTTTTCTTAATTTAATTTATTTAAATTTGGTTGATTTTTTTTTTTTTTTTTTGAGAAAGGTAAGTTATATTAACGATCAAAAGGATAATATCCAAGTATATGGGGAGTGTGCATAAGATACACTAACTAGAAGAAAAAAAAGGTCAAGAGTATTCCTGAAGCTAAAGCTAGAGGAATATAAGTGTGCAGACATCCAATGGTACAAAATGTATTAAAAAAGAAAGCTTTGAGTTCCTCTGTTGCCCTTGTGTTTCTTTATAACCATATGCATCATTAAACAAATTGGGATCATTCTCCACAAGATCCTATCGGAATCACTCTCAAGTCTTCCTTTTCAACATACTAGTAAGTTTTCCATCCATCTAGGCATCACCCAATCTAGCCTAAACAGAACAAAAACTGTTTGCCTCATAGTTCTAGCTATCTTACAATGAAGTAAGAGGCGATCCATGGCTTCCCCATCTATCCCACACCTGTAATAGAAATTTACCACGTCATGTCTCCTACATAGTTTCTCAAGATAAGGATCTTCCCTAGTGCAGCCATTCAGAGATCAAGCAAAATAAAACTGACTGTGAAATGAGTTAAAGAGATCCATCTCCAAATCCTGTGCTGCTATGATAAATTCTACTTCCCATTGAGAAGATTTACTTGAAATTTAGAACCAGGAGTGATGCCCAAGGAATAAGAGCCAAACCCGCCTGAATCCTAAAGACAGAAGCTTGTCTCTGTCATAGGAGCGCATCATTTTGAGTTGTATCTAGTTACCTATCAAAAAAAGATTTACTTGAAAATTGTAAATGATCAGCATCGATGCATCCTTTGCCCGAGCAATGAGGAAATAGATTTGGAAAGAACCCACTAAGGGGCTTATCTCCACAATATAGATCATGCTAGAACTTTTTCTTCTTTTGTTTGAAGTTTTAACATGTGGAGATACACTTATTCTACTTCTAAGATTATGGATAGAAACTCAAAACGTGTGGTATTTCAAAGATAGCTAGATCATAATGGGTTCAATGCACCAGAAATCTAGAATGTGCAAGATATTTGGCACAAATCAAGAAACAAGTTTATTAAGGCCAATTCTCTCTTTCCTTTTGCTGATTTGCTGATTAAGATCTGCTAGAGCGACTCAATAATTGGCGTATAAGGGCTCATTTGGACATTTAATATATGTGAATAGTAGTGAAATAATTTGTGAACAGTAGTAAAATGGTTTGAGTTAAGATGTTTTATTGAGTTTTGGGAAAGAGAGAAAAAGTTGAATACAAATATTAAAAAGTAAAAAATTGTTTGAATATAATTTTTTAATATTATATATGTTTTGAGATTTGAAAAGCTGTATTGTTTTTTGTTTTTTGTGTTTTGTTTGGAAGTTTGGAAAAGTTTTTATTTATTTTTAGTTGTAATGATTATGTATGACTAGATGAAAAGGTTGTAAATTTGAAATTGAAAAATATTTTGTGTTTTAAGTGATGTTTGGAAAGGAAATATTTCAGAATACCTTGTTACACAAACAAGGCCTAAAAGATGCCATACCAACTAACTGGTAACAATGAATTATAACTAATGTTCACAGCGAGCATTCTTATTCGCTGCCACTCATTTGCAAAGCCTAAGTAGATTGTTATTGGGTCCTTGCAGTCTAAAGAGTTCAAACTTTTTCCTGCTTTTCTATTTCCAAATTTGTTGGTTCAAACTCTAACCTTCCTTTCATTTCTAGGAGGTTAGGTGTTGCCAAATGGTGGTAATATACTGTTCATTTTTAACATAGGGAAATTTAAGAAAAATATAAGGAAGATTATGTTTGCACCCCTAAACTAACACCAATTTTTCAATTTATCACTGAAACTACCAAAATTGTCAATTTGCACCCAAACTACCTTTTATTTTTGACAAATTGACGGTTTTGGTAGTTTGGGGTGAAATATGAAAAAAGAGTTGTGGTTTGGCAGTGCAAAATGGATTTCCCCAAAAATATATGAATGTTGAATGCAATGGTGTCCATTTGTTATCCAATATGGGCATAGTGACTCATCCTAGTTGCATAAAGTCCAGGTGAATGTTAACCATGTTGTTGCTTCTGCAATTTTTTTTTATCTTCAATTTTTTGACTAAAAGTTAGAAACTCAAAATTATGCCTTTTTTTCGATTTTTTTTTTTTTTTTTATGTCGGGGGAACCTCTCCAAAGTAGGGCCCTTTGGACCCATCCCTGCAAAGTAAACCCCTATCCCATACACCACACCCTCGGAAGTTTTCCTACATGAAACTGGTTAAATCGCTGACTTTTCACTAGGAGATGTGGCCCCAAAGGATTGTTTGCACCCATGAGGTGTTGAACCTTGGACCTTGAAGGGATTGATACTCCAAGACTAAGGCCTTCACCACTTGGGCCAATCCCTGGGGGTTTTTTCAGAAAAGAAATTTTATTGATACAACTCTCCTATCATAATGCCTATTAAGCCTCGGACTGGGTAAGTGGAGTATGATGAAGTGAATGAGGATGGCAAAGATGTATTGAGTGGCGAGCCCCACATTGATTCATTACTACATGTAACCAAGTTTTTTTTTTTTTTTTTTGATAAGTTAAAATTTATTAAAACATAGTAATAGGCGAAGCCCAAGTACACAAGGAGTATACAAAGAAACATCTAGTTACATTCTACTAGTTAGATAAGCGAAGACATGAAGTTGTTTACAGCCCCTCCCTTGAGTACAATAGCAGAAAACCAGCTAATCATAGTGCTTGTAAAAAACTTCCAAAATACGTCTATATCGCTTTCTCTATCATTGAAACACCTCTCGTTTCTCTCTAACCAAATACACCATATAATACACAGAGGTAGCATTTTCCAAGCGGTTGCCACTTGGTGACACGTATGCATATGAAAGTTGGACCAGCTTGCTAGAAATTCAACCACTGTTCTTGGCATAAGCCAGCTCAGCCCAACCCTTCCAAACACTCCATCCCACAGCACTTTAGCCATTTCACAATGAAGAAGTAGGTGGTTCACTGATTCTGCTTCTTTCTTGCACATAAAGCACCAATCCAAGACAATCATTCCACGCTTCCTCAAGTTGTCTATAGTCTGGATATTTCCTAATGCTGCTGTCCAT
>QEOT01001571.1:242159-267043 GCA_003123785.1 Pterocarya stenoptera
TACCCAGGCCCAAGCTCGTCCCCAAGGCTTCTTTACCCAAAACACACCGTATTAAGCTTTTGACTTTGACAGCCATCTCTTCCAACGTAAACTGCATATCCCGCAAATCCCTCAAAATTCTTACTTCATTTAGCCCAGACACTCCTCTGCCATCACCCACTCGCCTCTGAGCACCTACCGCAACAGAAACTTCACCTGCTCTTTGCAGGTCTACCGAGGCAGAGAGTCTCATATCACGGGGTGTCTGCGCTACCTCTTTGTACGACCGAGCCAACGGGATAGTTACTGTACTTCCCTGTCCACCTCTGTTCCTGTCCATCGTCGGCAAAGGTGCCGTCATTGCTGAATTCCTTCTCCCCTGTGAATCAACACTGACCATGCCTTTCAGCACCTCCACCATTTTCCTCCACCCCATTCCAGCCTTGCCTTCGGGTATGAGGATATAGCTTCTGCGTCCTCCCCCCCCATACACCGCCAAAGCCATGTATGAACCACGTGAATTTGAACAACGCTGGGCTGTGAGACCTCTATCCCCTTCCCTTCGAGCAGAATAGAAACCTTTGCTCCCAGACTTCAGGCAAGTCTCAAGTGAGCTAACCACCCAACAAATAGTCTCTACACCCAACCATAAACAGCTTACACCTTTCCATCCTTTCTCAGTAATGCACACCTTACCCCCATCTCTTTTCACCTCAAAGACCTTTGACTCAATAACTAAGCTCATCTCTTTTAATGAGCTCTCATTGCAACCTTAATTGGTTCTTTTGGAGTATAAGTCCAGATGTCGCTTGATCTTTCTCTGGGTTATTACAAATGCTATCAAAGCCAGTATTGTAATACCTTGTGGCGTTAGGGCTCTCAGTGCGATGTCGGCCTAACAAAGATGCTAGGGATTTGAGTGGAGGAGATTGTAATGCCCTGCTAAGTCCCACATTGGGTGGGTGAAGTATAAAAGCAGTGAATGAGTATGGTAAATATGCTCCAAGTGTCGAGGCATACATTGGTTTCTTATTTTTATAATGATTTCATTGAGTTCCCAATTGTAAACTTGATTAGTGTTTTTTTTCTTAAGTACAAGTTCTGATGTTGATTGGACTTTCATTGGGTTGGGACATTTGTAGATCCCATGTGCACTTGGGCAACACCTTCTTTCCCTAATAAGAAAATTTGACTTATCAAAAAATTATTCTTCATAAGATTAGAAAAGGTGCGGGATGCCACATTAATCAACTTTACTAAAGATCTTGCTTTCTTACTTTGACCAATGTGTAAGAAAGAAGGGAATATCATTTTAACTTTTGAGATCAAGGCAGAGGAAGACCAATCTACATGCTGCTGTGATGATCCTCATGGCACCTTGAATCACAAAATACGTAATGTGTATGTTCTACATGCTACTTAGAAAATTATTAATTTCTTGTATTATATTTGTGATTTTCAGTTTTAGTAGCTTGTTATGTTCTTTGGAGTGGTATGATAAATTCCAAAAGAAAATCTTTTTTCCAAAATTCCTTGAAATTACCTATATTGTTGATCCTGACGCTAGGCATTGCGGATATGCTGTATGCTATTGCTTTAAATTACCATGCTATTGTCATTCTGTTTTTCTGCATTTGCAATCATCAACCTCTCTTTTTAGAGAGAGAGCAAAAGAGAGGAGAGGATTAAGTTTTTTCTGAGAGAACTTAGTTTTTTTCAGAGTGTGACCCCCCATTTGTCTTTTGGTGGTGAAGTATTTTGGGCTGGTCAGCATCGGAAGTCTGGCATTGGTTATGCTGCTCGATACAACACAAATAAGATGGTATGTTGGCTACAGTTTTTTTTATCGCACAATGATTATAAAAACAATGTACTGATTTTTTATGCATTTATAGTTATTTATTTTCCTATATAAGCTTCTCTGTTCTTTTCTGCACTATTAAGATTGTCTTTTCTTGTCTCTGTTGTGAAATTCCCTGTGGCTGCCTTTTTTCCCCTAATAACATGTCACAATTGCTGACTGGTGTTCTTTGCCGACAAAAAATAAAAAATTTCTGACTGGCTTAAAGAGCTAGGCAAAGTGATAAGTATCTGTGGTGTACATTTTTGCTCTTCCCAAAAATTGAATTACTCCTGAATACATTATGAGATGGTATAATCTTGCATGGAGAACCCTTTGGTTCAAGTTTTGGTGCAAACCCAAATATTATGTGACTTTGTATTTATTATTAAGACAATGAAAGTGATGGTAATCTTTCTTTACTGTGGATTCTGTGACACTCTAGTTTTCAACCCTTCTTTGCAGACCTGTGATATTTGAGGTCTTCTTTTCTTACTATCTAAAATACGGTTTCCCAGTAGCTGCCTAGAGTTTGGAGTTCCATACTTCAGCAGGCTAAGTTTCTCTGTTATTGCTGAATGTTGAGCTTCTTTATTCCCTTTATGTGGAAAACCATATATGCATGGTAGTGGGGATGACTTTATGTTGCTCACTTAAAACCAATCGACAGAGGTGCTGAGGAATATATCTTATTTTCTAGCAACTCATTTGTGTGTTCTAAATTCACATCCATGTTTATACTTCATGTGAGTCTGTGTTTTACATGTTGGCATAAGGTCGGTTCTTTTATGGTAAAAAGTTTTTCACTTCTTGCTACCTATTAGATAGCTTTTATGCCGTCTGTTATATTCATTTGTTCTAATGAACTCTATAAGTGGGAGTAGATTTTTTTTGTTTTTTGGGGAAAATAATTTTTTTATGCATTTGGGAATTTGGGTAAAAGATATTTGGTTCCTTTCGGGGCTGGCAGAAATATTCATGCTTTTTTTCCAAATTTTATTGTATGCGAATTTTTCTTGGGTTGTGTTTACCAATTTTCCTGCAGGTTGCGACAGGGCAAGTTGCTAGTACAGGATTGGTTGCTCTGAGCTATGTTCAGAAGGTATCTGAGAAGGTGAGTAAATTTAGCTTTGGAGATATTTGTTATGATTGTTACAAGTTTTATTTCTTACACTGTTGTCTTCCGTTTTAGGTTTCTCTAGCATCAGACTTCATGTACAACTACATGTCAAAAGATGTCACGGCCAGTTTTGGTTATGATTACATCCTTCGACAGGTAGTTTCAGCTTTTGTAAATGCTCTTACATCCTTAAGTTGTTATATTTTGCCTGTCATTGCATGTACTGTTTAGCTATTTTATATTCCATGTGTGGTTGGTTATCAAATATGACTACATTAATTAGATTAAGATGTGAGAGGTAAAATTGATAGATCTCTTCAGCATCTTCATTATAATGGATATATCTTTTTTGGGCAGTCTGACTCTGGGCCTAGTCCATAGGCAAGTTTAGATAAACCCTCAAACTGAATTGCACTCCGTTGACATGAGAGTTTAGGATATGCTTGCTTTGTATGCTTTAATCAGGTGGGTACATATACAACTAGAACATGCAGCTAGTAGGTACTATACTAATTGTTTTTCTGTTAATAGATTACTGTGTTTAGTCTCCCTCTGTCTTTCTCTGCACCAATATAGGATTGCCCTGGAATCATTTTTTTTTTTTTATAAGTAAAACGAACAAGTTAAATTGCCCTGGAATCTTTTTTACACACTTTCCTTCTTTTGCCATGCATGTCCACATTTAATTTTATCAAGACACTGAAGGCCCAGCTATACCGGTGTATTTCCATTCATAAAAAGGTTTCTTGGCATAAATGACCTGGTGATGCTTCAAGTTTTTGACTTGGGATGATGTGGTTGTAGTATGCTGGAGATCTGTGCAAATCCAGTTTCTTTGCAGTATGTTAGCATATTGCACATCTCAAAGGTGAAGAGTCATCAATCTTTACTGATATTCCTACCGATATATTACTTAAAAGCATTAGGCCTGCTTACCAATAACAACATGTTCACATCGGCTGCTGTATTGACAAAATTGACTCGCCTGGTTGACGCTTCATTGTTTTTGGTTTTCTATTTCCTTTTCGTTTAGTGGGGTTTTTCTGTAAAATATTGTTTGGATATGAGGCTTCATTTAGGTGCCGTTTGGGTAGTGAGTTGAGATAAAAGTTGAATAAAATATTGTTAGAATATTATTTTTTAATATTACTATTGTTTTGAGATTTGAAAAAGTTGAATTGTTTATTATATTTTGTGTGGAAATTTAGAAAAGTTGTAATGATGAGATGAGATGAAACACTTCTTGTATCCAAACTGGGCCTTAGTTTGTTGGAATAGTTACCCCAGGATGTTAGAAGAACTTTAGCTCTAAAAGGATAGTATTTCCAGAATCTGTAAGTCAAGAGACAATTGCCCAAGGAAAGTTAGATCAAATCCAGATTTAGACAACTTTCTTGTACAAATTTGTAACTATAAAATTTCCTTATATAGCCATAGGGATGCCTATAGTACTGTGCAGAAGTATTGAAGGAGGACATGTAAGTTGAACTTCTGTGAAAAGGAGATGTGAAACTCGCTGCTCAACAGGACTACTATGACTCACCAAAGACCCTGATAATAGTCCCCCATTCACTTGAGGCGCCAACATATTACTAAGTTTCCATGACAACTACAAACAGTAGCGGTGATAAGAGAAGTGCTATTTGTTATCCTCTTAATTATCATCTCCTGACATGGCATTAAATAATTGAAACCTTTTTGTTACTTTTTATTTATCTACCAATCATTTGATGTTATATTGGGGGATAATGAAATGTTGATAGTTAAAAGAATGATGAATAGCATTTTTTGTGGAGATAAAAGATTCCCTCGTTTTAATCCTCTGAAGCTTGCTACTTATAGAAAAAATCTTGGTAAGTTGCTAAAGAAACCTGAGGGTGATCTACAATTCATTTCCATTCTTACACCATCTCTAATGTATCATCAGACAGTCTGACAAGCCCACACAAGTTAGTTCGTTGCTGGGTTCAGAGGGCTCATATGGTGTCTCCTCTCTCAATAGGAAAAGGGATAACATATTTAATTGGAAGTTCTAATCAGAAATTCATTCTGTACCATCTGTGAATGACTAGCTGGATCAATCCATCATTCTGCTTGACTAATTTTTACGATTCTTTCAGTGCCGCCTTAGAGGGAAGATTGATTCCAATGGCTGTGCAGCTGCTTTTCTGGAAGAACGATTGAATATGGGTCTAAATTTTGTTCTTTCTGCAGAGGTGAGGATCAATTCTTATATCTTTTCTCTTACCTGCATAAGTTGCGGTGAACGTACTTACATGGGTTCCTATGATAGGGTAGTCCGGTCCTCTAGACGGACGCATAACCAGGATATGTTGCATGTATCAATGAACATAGAATTTTCACCATGGAAAAGTGTAGAAAAGTTGCATAGATTATTATTAGTGTAGAACATAGAATAACAGGTTATTCAAATGTTTGTCTTGCAGCTAGACCACAAGAAGAAAGACTATAAATTTGGGTTTGGGTTGACAGTTGGCGAGTAGATTAGAATGGCTACATGTTATTTTATCCTCACTGTTGGTAGCAGCAACTTTGCGGGCTATTGCTTTATTTCTCACATGTCGCAGATCAGTTTTGTACTTGTAACATTGTTTCTGGGTAGCTTTAGATCTGCCTGCCTGCCACAATTCAAGCGGTTATATTGATTGATTTTAGTCTAGTCGCCGTACGGCTGTAGAATGAGATCAAATCATGATATTGAAGATACTGAAACTTTTGATTATCTTGCTTCCATCTCTTTGTTTATTGAGTGCGAGATATCTAAAAAGCATTAAAAAAAAAAGGTGGAATCTACATTTTGCACTTTTCAGTTTGCACGTTAAACTGAAATATTATTTAAAATATTATTCATTTCTATTTTTTTAATTAAAATATTATTTTCATATCTTTTTTTATTATTTCTCTTACAATCATTATTTCTCTTACTCTTCCAACTATTATATTTTTTAGAATCTATATTTTTTAAATATTTTTTCAATTTTTTTTTTAACATTTCTCTAACGATTATATTTACGATTTTTTCTTCCAAATTTTCTTCCCTAACGATCATTTTTTAAAAATCTTTAATTATTTCTAGCTACCATATTTTTAACGATTATATTTTGTCCTTTCTTAACTATAAGAAATTTTTAAAATTTCCAGACTTTCTAATGATCTTTGTTTTGCAAAATTATCATTATCTAATGGTCATATTCTTGAAAAACATTATTTTTCAGACGATTATAAATTTTCTTTCAATAAAAATAAGTTCATTTTTCTTCCAATTTCATTCTAACTTTCTTTTCTATTGAATCTCAATTCTAACTCTTATAGCTTGTCGGTTTTTTAAAAGTCGTTCTTTCTTTCGCAATATATTTCTTAATGATTTAGACAATGAGTTAGAAATTAATGATGTTATGGAGAAGAAAGATCGGCACCCCTTGTCAATACATTAGGCGTAATCGTTGGCAAGGCCATGAAAGATTTTTGCATGATTATTTCGTCGATATACTTCCAAACTATTTCTAACAAGATTCAGGATGAGGTGATCTCTTTTTCTTGGAATTTAGTCTAAGGTCGAGGCTCATGATCCATATTTTGTTCAAAGAAGTGACAATGCTGAAAGATTTGGTTGTTTTGTCCTTAAAAATATTACAGTTGCACTAAGTTTTGACAAATAAAGTAACTGGTAATTTTGTGGATGAATATCTAAGGGTTTTAGATACCACTGCAATGAGAAGTCTAAAACTATTTGCTAAAGCAATGGTTTACATTTTTTAGGACCAATACTTGAGTTCACCAACAAACCATGATGTTTTGAGATTGCTAGTGATTAATGAAAGTCATGATTTCTCAAAAATGTTGAAAAGCATTGATTGCATGCACTGGCAATGTAAAAATTATCCAAATACATGGAATGATATGTATTATGGCCATAGTCGTGAAAACAACTATAATTTTTGAAGTGATTGCATCCCATGATCTTTAGATAGGACATGCATTTTTTTAGTTGCTTGGGTCTCACAATGACATCAATGTCTTGCAAATATCTTTTGTATTTAGTGGGCTTGCTCAAGGATATGCTTCTTGAGTAAATCACTCAGTTAATAGTCATGATTACACAATGGCATACTAACAATCCTCAACATTTGTCAAAACAATTCCAACGCAATAGGTGCAAAAAATAAACATTTTGCTGCAAATCAAGAATTTACAATGAAGGATATAGATTGTGCATTTGGAGTGCTCCAAGCATGTTTTGCCATTGTGCATCAACCTGCAGGGATGCTCAAAGTCTTTGTGCTCAAGGATACAATGAAGGCATGATTGTTGAAGATGAGCAAGATGAGCAAGATGTGCAAGAGATGGATTTCAGTTATGAACAAATAGATGGAAATCCTATTGCACCAGCATACACGATAAAAAGGATATGCTTATGGAGTTCATTTGTGACCATCTTTGCATTCAAGATAGAAAAACTCATTCACCACTCCAGTCAGACCTTGTTGAGCACCTATGGCAGCTACTACATGGAGAATCATAGGAAGTTAGGAATTTTAAATGTGTTCTTAGTTTTATTGTGTAAACTCGTGTGTCACAATATATTTTTATATTGAAAGTTTAAGGATGACCTTGTTTGAGTAAAATGGTTCTATCTTTCAATATATGATCCAGATAAATACAAATCAGGAATCGTTGGAATCCTAATAAAAAACCTGCAACTTTGTATTTCATAAAAAATTTCCAATTCCAATGTTTAGTAGGCCAAAATGAGCTGTGACAGTAATAGAAAAACCTAGACAGAAAAATCTGTATTTCTAGCGAATTCAATCTAGTTGCAAAATATCAAGACATACCAAAAGCTATCAAATTAAACATAATAATTCAGATATCATACCATATCAAAATGTAGCAAAGTAGTTATTACCAAAACAGTTTTTAAAAATCACTAATGGCAACTAGTTGATAGATCTTCGCTTTTAAAATATTTCCACTTGTCGTTACTTTTGTTGTATTGAAGCCATCCCATGCTTGTGTCCATTATCAGTATTCTCTCATCCTGATCCAATTGTTGCAATTGAAAATTTCCCTTTCTATATCAGTTATCTCCTTTTCAATATTCATTTTCTCTTCCTCAATATAAAATCTATGTTCCTGTTCTAATTACTTCAATTGAAGCCTTTCCCTTTCCAAGTAAATTTGCTCTTCTCTTTGATTACATGCCTCCTCGAGACATTCCACTTACTTCTTCATGAAGGCTACAACATCTTCCGAGGGACTATCTTTCCTCTTCCTTCTATAATAGATGACTTTCTTCTTGCTTTTTCCTTGGGCCCCTGTTGCAACCATTTTGGTTGCTCTGTCAACAAAAGTCAACAATGTTCAAATGAAAACGAACCTTATTTATGGTTTGATACATAATCTTTGCCTTGGCAATCTAAAAAATTAAGGTAAATAAAACAAATAAGTATTGGTAATTTGAGGTATTGATATTGCATTTAATATAAGTTATAACCTTGTCATGCTTGGTAACACCACTTTGATTTTGATATTCAACTTGAGCTGGGCATTAACAAAACTTATTGGTTACTTGTTGAATTTCGACCACCAACTTATTAAAGAATTAAAACTGCATACACTTGTAGTTGGGAAGTCCTTGTGTTCAAGGAAGTATGTGGTAACTCTGTCCCAAAGTGCTTGATGTTTTTGGTCAGCTCCATGAACCACATCAATGCTAACATGTAGCCACGATGATTCAAGAAGCTTGTCTTCCTCTAGAGAGAAGTTGCCACCCCATTGTGTTTTCTTAGTACAAATAGTTTCTTGAAGTTGAGAGTCTTGGATAGACATTGGAAATTTTTAAGACTTCCAAAAAATGAGTTGTCAATGTTAATATCTCCTTGCAAAAGACTTGTGAAAAATATATTTCATTGATCTTGGGAATCCATCCTAAGAGGCAACATAGTTAACACTTTTTGAACTTGAATAATGAGCCATAAAACCTACACCAAAGACATGGACACTAATTTTTTAATTGAAGAATTTTCTTTTTTCTTTAATTCTCAACCCCCTAATTTGTAAGAAAAAAAACAATTGCTAGTCAATCTGTCCTTATTAGCAAGAGTCAAGGACACTACAGTTGTCAAACCATCTGCTTTAGCCTTATTCAGCAGGTTGTTAATGGCTTTTGAAACCAGGATAAAAAGGAAGGGTGAGAGGGGATCACAATGCCTAATGCCTCTAGAATGATTGTAGCTTTCCTATGGAGTTTTATTAATGACAAGAGAATAGGACACAGTAGATTACACACTGCATTATAAGATCATTCCATCTTTTTGCAAATCCCATCTTGTGCCCCCTTAAAACTATTCATTCGGGCCGGGTTTTTTCCTAGCCCGGTCTAGAACTCGGATAACTGAGTTTCGGATTCCGGCCAGGATTTGATTCGAATTGGAACCCGCATTACAAAACCTAGATTAATCCAGGTTGGATCCAACTATGAAACCTGGGTTTCAGATTTAACATTCAGTACCCGGGTTATATACATATATATTAAAAAAAAAAAAAAACCTCATTCTTCCATGCAATGTCCTCTCTCTCTCGCTCAAAGTCCAGCTCCAAACCCTCGTCCCTGACTCCCTAGCTCTCCATGATTCCATCTCTTTCTCTCGCCCAAAGTGTCAAACAGAAACCCTAGCTCTCAATCTCTTTTCTCTTGCCCAAAGTTCAAACCGACTAGCTCTCTATCTTGCCCATAATAAAAGGAAGAAGCCTTCTCTCTTCTCTTCTCTGACTAACTTCTCTCTCTCTCTCTCTCTCTCTCTCTCGATTGAGTGCCAAAACCACAACCATCATCACCAGTGCTATCAGAGGCCACCGTCCACGGAAGACAGAAGCTTTTTTGGTACTCTCTCTCTCTCTCTCTCTCTCTCTCTCTCTCTCTCTCTCTCTATTTTGAGCATTTAGATCTCTTCTCTTAGGGAGAGATTTCTTTCATATCTAGAGTGTGTTGGGGAAGCCGAAACCCTAGCCATCGTCGTTGGTGACTAGCAGAGTTGCCGATTGGCTAGATGTGCTCTTTTCTTTTTGGGTTTTATTTCATCACCCAGATTTGTAACGTGTTATGTTGTGGTAGTGCTTGAGTAGTGTTTTTAGTTGGCCCAGATCTACCAATTACTCTTAACCCCCCCCCCCCCTCTCTCTCTCTATGTTGAGCTTTTATAAGTCATGGATTGTTTGGGACATTGGTATGTGGTTGTATTTGTTAGATTTTTCTTTAGCTTAGATTCTTTGTTGTTATTATTAATTTGTTAGTTGTGATTGGTGGTGAATAGGGTTTTATAGACTTGTTTTGCTTGACTATTTCAAAGAAAAGCAAATGCTTTTTATAGGGTAATGGTGGCCTAATAATGATGTGTAGAATCTTGGAGAACAACGGTGGATAATCATAATTAATTGCCTTCTAAATTGAAAATAAAATAAATAAAAGAAGAAAAACTAGAATCTTGGGAAGTTCTATGTTGAACTAAAGAATAAATTTGATTATTATATGCATTTGCTTGAATTATGCATTTGTTAGTTGAAGTTTTTTATTTTTTAAACCTGGTTACATACTTTTATTCATTGAAAACTATTGAGTTCAACTCATATAAAATGTTTGATTCTTGCCAAACATTCTTGCTGCACTTAATCTATTGTACTTATAAAACATTATTGGCAAACACTAGCACATGCATTTGCAATGGACTATTTTGGGTGATATTGAATCTGATATGCATCTTTTCTCTGACTGCCCTTTAGCTAGCTAGGACTGTTTGGGTGCATTTCTTGATATTATTTTGATGTATTGTCGTTAATTTCAAAACCATTTTGAGGTGCTACAATCTTTATACATAAAACCATCAATTTTTATACTCATTTTCTATACTCTCTTTTAATATTCTATTTGAATATAATATGCAAAACTAGTTAATGAACTTTTTGATTTCTTGGCTGCAAGAATTGACAATGGACTATTATTTGGTGTGAGATTAAATCGCTAATGGAAGACTGTGCTGCTGATTTTCTAACTCATTGCTTGTAATTTTATGTTTGTAATGTAATTTATAAATACCAATAGTGTAATATATAGTGGATTGCATTGTAATGCATGCATAGATGAATATTAGATTTTTTTTACATGCATTTATAATTTTTAGAACACAAATATTATGCGTTTCATGAAGTTGACCTCTAAGAAAAAAATGTAATAAAATAAAGGCTTTTGCTTTAAAAAAATTATACTTTTGTAACAAAAAAAAAGGTACAACCCCCCCTGGCGCGAAGTTCTTTTGCTTTTGCTACTGTTTCCAGGTGAATAAGATAAGGGGAGACTCCTTCTCATAGGCAGGGGAAGCACAATAATTATATTTTATAGTATAAGTCAAACGATGCAAACACAACGCTATACCTAGAGTCTAATTTATTTTCATAGTCTGAATCTCAGATTGAAATCCTATAAAGAACTGAACACGTTTCCAAAATTGTCACGTAGGGTCTCTTTTCGTTTCCTTACAAGGGGACAAAAAAAAAATCTTGAAAAGGAGTCGACTTTAAGATTTTGAGGTCAATTCTTTTCTCGGTCTAACAGAAGAGAAGGTTTGATTCTCAGGAAGCTAGACATTGCACTTGTTAATGCTGAGTGGGAGAGCAGATTCACTGGGTCAAAAGCAATTCCATAACTGCCTTCGAGAAAATCCATCCAACCCTATCATATGCTTTGCTTATGTCTAGCTTTAGGGCCATACAATTATCTCTTCCTTTCATTCTATTTTTCAAAGTATGCATAGACTCGAAAGCCAGTGTCACATTATCAGTAATAAGCTTGCCATGAACAAAAGTACTCTGAGTTGGGGAAATGAGTTATGGGAGTATAGACTTCGATATTTTTGTCCAAGACCTTTACAATTTTATAAAACACATTACAAAGGTTAATTGGTTTGAGCTCAGTTACCTTTGATGGGGCTTTTGTCTTTGGGATAACGGCAATGTGAGTATCATTACCCATAATTTTCCAATAGTTTTGGTAAAAAATAGCAGTAAAACCATCAAGGCTAGGGGAGCCTGGGGGGTTTATGGTGAATACAACTTCATTGACTTCCATTGCAAAGAAATCTCGATTAAGAGTGATATTCATTTCCTCCTAGTAGAAATTCTGGAAAATGTGACTAATTTATGTTGGCTCAGAAGTGGTATAGCCTTTCCCATCAGTAATGCTCAAAATTATGTTGGTTTTCTTCCTTTGACTAGCACACTTATGGAAATACTTGGTGTTCCTTTCCCACATTTGTTTATCCCTTTGCTCAGCCACATTTGTTTAGCCCTTTGCTTTCATTTTGTGTCTTCCTCTTCTAGTAACTGATCCACCTCCTTCTACAACTATTTGATTGCATTTTTAACGCTACCATCATTAGTCTCTTGTAACCTCTTGATCAAATCAAGCTTTGAGTTTATAAGCTTTCCCTAACCTTTATGAAAATCCTTACTCCATTGCTTTAATCTCATTTGACACATTCTTAACCCGGCAGTAGCTTCTGTTAACATATTAGAGGAGCTCAAAGTACCAAACCATGTACCTTGAATTGCTTGGTTACAACCCTCTTCTTTAGCCCTGCTAGCTTCATATCGAATATCCTCTCATTCATTCTATTTCCATCTAGAGTTTGAAAAGAAATATGAAGAGGATAATGGTTTGAGTAGTTAGCAGCCAGATTGCTAACAGTGTATTTGTCATACAGATTGAATTCAAATTACTATAATTCATTTTTTTAATTAGATTTTTAACTCTATTCGGTTTAAGAAAAATCAGATTGATCTATTCGTCAAAATTCCAATCAGTAACGGCACATCAACACCAATCACAATTCAACACGTCTCATTTCACAAGCTACATGTATAAAAATCTAAAATATTTTAAAAACATAAATAGAAAAAAATTTAAATATGTCCAAAATTAAAAAATAAGGAAAAAAATAAATCAAAATTGAAAAAAAAAAACGGCCTTGGCAAATCACGGCGCAACCACCTTGGCCTCTTCTTTTTCAGCTACATTTCATTAGTATTTAATATAATTGTTTTTATTATTTTTATGGGATTTCTTTATTTAAATTTTGGTTTCATTTGCCTTTAAAATGTTTATATATATTATTTTAGGCTCTTTTAATGTTTTATACATGTGGGCGCACACATCTTCGAGTATTGTTTGCTGGTAGGAGTCCTACTATACAACCTGTCCACTATAGCACAACCTCCGCACACCGCTTACGTGTATTTTTATTTTATTTTTATTATTTTTTTAAATCAAACGTGCGAATGTGCATAAATATTTTGGCATTCACCCCCTGCCCCTGCATCCCCGCTCCCTTCGACTCGGTTCTCTTCTGTACAGCTTTGTCGCACAACCTGCGATGTTGCTTCTCAACATTATCTTTCAAATAGTGTCGTCTGTGGCCGTCGATAGTGGTCTATTCTGAAAGAAGGGTTTGTGTTTTTCTCTCTTTCTCACCATTCTGTTTCCTAGCATCTTGTATACGTAACCTTGGATCACTTTAATTTCAGTGAAGGGGCTGGGTGAGAGGTGAGGATGAAATCTTCTAGGTTTCTATGGGTGAGAGACGTGAAGGGGCTAGGTTGAGGGGGAGTGATTAGTTGCTGGGGTGCCGGTTGAGGTAGGCGTTGGTGTGCGGGAGATTTGGGAGAAGAGGTCGTCTACTCGTTGTCTTGGTTATGAAAAGAGGGAGAAGTAGGGAGCCAAGTGAGAGAAACTCGAGTGAGAGAAGTCTGAGAGAAGCGGGCAACTGAACCGTGACGTGGGTAAAGAATCGGGTTTGCCACATTAGGTGTGAGGTGTTCGACCCGCGGACCGGAGGCTAGGTAGACTTTTTTACCCTTGTTGCTAATGTGATGCTACGAATGGATTTTGATGAAGGGACCAATTTGATCTTTCTTAAAATTATAAAGAGTTAAAAATCTAATAAAACACACCAAGTAATTTGACTTTAAAGAAAAGCAAAACCAAATATATTTAACCTTATCACACAAATTCTTAACTTTTTTTTTTCCCAAATATATTAATCTTTCGAAAATTTTGGTCCAACACTCATTGTACCTTGGCACTTGCTTATTTTTTGCTTTGTGGAATAATTTTAAAAGTATACCGAGAGTTGTTGCTTCTTGAGCCAAACCGAAACAGAGATAAAGACAACCATCAAACTCTAGATGACGGGAACTGATGGACAAAACCAATGAAAATAACATTATCTTATTTTCTAAATTATTATTTAATTTTTTGAAAATGAAAATTTTCAAATGAAATGTTAGTGATTGGCACGTACTCTATTACTTTAAGGGATTGAGTAGTCCTATTATTATGTCTCTCAATTAGTCCACTTTGTCTTTAGTATAAATTGTCATTTTTTTTTTAATTTTAAATATTTTTTAAATACGTTTAAATATTTATAAAAAATAAAAAATATTAATATTTTAATAATCACTTTTTTAACTATTAAAAAAATAATAAATAAATATATGAGCGCGAGAATAAATAGAAGAACGAGGGATATGGATTACAGGTCAGGGATTATGGATTGCGGACACTGGACATTGACTCTCTTCTAAAAAACAAGAAAAACAAAGCTGGTAGGTAAATAAAAAACATTTAACGAAGCGATGGGCGTCAGTGGCGGACGCGGACCTCTCTCTCTCTCCAGTCTCTCCAGACAACACCTTTGTCCCATACTGTAAACCAAAAAACCAAAATTCCGAGCCATGGCTGTGGCGACCATGAGGATCGTGTTCGGCCTGCTAACACTCGTCACAGTCGGAATGATTATAGGTAGCTGACTAAATCTATTTTTTCTTTCTTTCATTTATTTTTTTACATTAATACTTAGTTTGTCAAAAGCCCCTGATCAATCGATCTTAGTCCTCCGAGTGTAGTAGTCTCTAAATTTCCATGCTCTGCTTCTACCAACAATATAGAGCTCTTTGCTTGCGTAATTGTACTGACGTGTTGTTTATTGTTTTGGAATTGCAGGTGCTTTGTTTCAATTAGCATTCATACGAAGGTTGGAAGATTCCTATGGTATATTTCTTGGCATTCTATCTATTTTGTTTTCCATGATCTCTATCATATTATTATTTACCTATAAAAAAATGCTCTCTATCGAATAATGTTAAAGGTATAACCGTTGATCCAAAGCTTAGGACAGTTAGATACTAATTTAGTTAAGCCACCTTTAGGATCATAACATTCCACCACACTTTCAACCTGACATCCAAGGCGGACTACATTATCACCATCGATTCGGTGATAACCCTTTCCCTTTTGGAGGCTTCACTCATTTATCATTATTCAATAACTTAACACCATGCCCATGTACAGCACCAAGAAATTTTAATCCAGCTTAAATATTTGCCCCCTCTATGACTTAAGCACGTGACATAGTCTCTACTTTGATACCAATTATTAAAGGCCCAACCAATGATCCAAATCCCAAACACTATTGGATACTGATTTGGTTAAGTCTTTAACACTTAGGATCATAACATCTAATTATATAGTAAGTTGAAGAGTCAATAAGAAATGTATGTTAGGGAAATCTTCATTCGTGCATCATAGGTTTGCAGGAAATTATCAAGTATTTGTGGGTAGGAATGAGATTTGACTGGAAATTACGTTAGTAAACTATACTTGTATTTACCAAAAAAAGTAAACTATTTTTTTTATAAGTAAACTATACTTGTAGGAGTATCACTTCACTTTAACTAGGTAGCACATGTGATTAGAAGATGAGAAACTTAAGTCAATAAGTGGAAGGAAGAAGCACAGATGCTGAAGTTTGCTGGAGATTGATGATATTTGACGATTTATTGACACTTTTTCGGATTCGGATATCTTTAATCCAGGGAAGTAAGCAGCCATTCTATGAAATGAAGTGTGGCTTTGAAACTAATTGGTTTCGATAAGCAAATTTTGTATTGATGAAACTAGTAACTCTTGGTCTTGAAAGATTTTGTTGAGGAGCGTAGTTTTAACATTATGCTATTCATCAACCCCCAAAATTTTGATTTTTGATTAATGCTGTTTGTACTAAAAAAAAATAGCTTTGCTGCTGATATTTGTGAATCTTATCCTTAATGGCCACAGAGGTTCCATCATTTAGACGATTGCAGGGACATCAGAATGATGGCTATCTTCACCTGCCCGGAGGTTGGCATGCTTCCTAACCATTATTTTTGTTCCTAAAAGTTAGTTTTTGATAAGGAATTTTGATTTCATTGTATTCTGAGTTCATTGCATCTGTGGATTTGTTGAGCGAGTGGTCACTCTCTCTCTCCCATTTATTTTCATTTCTTAGCATAAAGTAGTATTGATTTTTTTTTTTTTTTTACTTACAAAAAAGTGTTGAGTTTTTTATGCATAAAAAAGATTTAGTGCAGTTTGGGAGTACGCCTGCTCTGATCTATTACCTTTTTATAATTTTCAGGTATTCCCCTCTGGGATAACGACAAGGAAGCAAGAATTTTACGTCTTGGATATGTAAGCTCATTATTTTGTTATCTGTGTTGAATTTTAAATTTCCTATATCTTATGCACAAAGATGGTTGGAGGGGGTATACGGAGGAAAAATGGGTGCTGGTAAAAGCGCTGGGTGCACTTAAGCACAAACGCCGAGCCTCTGCACTTTGTGCCTGATTGATGCAAGGAGCACATTTTTAAAGATGATGTACAAAAAAATCCATAAAAAAAAAAAGCAAAGATGGTTATTTAGCCTATAACTCAATTTATTAGAGTATTTTGCAACATATAAATCAAGAACTGAACTAATTACGATACATTTAAACATAAAATTTAATATAATTCTCTTATGCATTGCTAAATATATACATCTATGATATTTGATAGACATAATAAAATAAAATACATGTTTCAATAAAAGAATATACCAAAAAGTGCCATGACCAAAAAGGCTCAAGAATTGTAGATATTGACTTCTATGCTAACATAAAAAATGAAATAACAATCCATCTAGAAAACCAACTTGGACTATTACATCGAGTTCAGAGTATACACATCACATGTGACAACATGTGGTGCCATGACGCGTAAATGATCTTCAATATCACACTAAATACGTACGAATATTTGCTTAGATAAGTTTTTGGGTCTTGAACTGATATATATTTTAAAAAATTACAGAAGTGCACTTTTTTGCCTTTGAAGCTTACACTAAAAGCACAAAAAAACGCACCTTTATAAATACGTTTCACTTTGGTTAGTGACGCGCTTCGGTTTTGGCATTTTGTGCTTTGCGCTCAAGTGTGCTTTTACAAACACTGGGGCAGATTCAGTTCTACTCTTGATTATTTGCATTTTGAAAAAGTAAATTTTTAAAGCATACTTGACACTATTATTAGGTTAGGATGGAAACCTTGCCTTCATGATCATGTTCCGTCATGGAAGAAAACTATACTTGGTGCATATATGAGTTTATAAAATGGAAACCTTGTATCTTTCAAATTCCAGTGATAGGCAATATGATTAATCTATATTGGGTTCCTCTCTCTCTCCCCCTTAGCCATTTTTTTAACCAGCATATATTTGGTTTTGATATGTCAGAATTATGTGAAACGTTTTACTCTCAAATTATTTGTCATTGAAATAAATTCTTCTTTTGGTAAGAGTCGAGTATTTTGTTAAACGATGCAAAAGACAGTCCATTATATTGGACATATACAAGATGAATACCTAATTAGAAATATAAAAAGATAAAAAGGAAATCTTGGGCTAGAGGAGACCCTTATGGGCTCCACTTCTGGGCCAGTTTGATAAAAGAATCAAGTGTTTGAGAAGGGCTCCACTTCTCGGCCAGTTTCACGGTCCAACGGAAGTACTGGGCTAGAGGAGACCTTTATCTCGGCTCTGGTAACCTCCGTTGTTGATCCCGGCGATCCTACGCCGGCATTCCTTCGTCAGTGACAATAGTTGCTATGCAGAAATGCACGCAAGCTTCTATAGAACACTTGGGGGAGGTTTCTAACTCTTCCCTAGTCATAATGGCGGAGAAGGCAACAGGTTGGGTATCTGAGAAGTCCATGACAGGGGCAAAGTCTGAGGAAGGCTTGGAGCACAGTGGGAAGACACAGATAACAACGACGGGACCCTTGGCTCTGGTTGTCAACCCATCAGTTGGAGTTGCACATACAAGGTCGCCAGAGGTGAAGGGGTTGGCTATCAACCCAGATCTCCAATGGAGTTGTTGAGGAGACACAAGATTTGAACAAGGGTTTATTGTTGGTGCCGTTTGGAACTACGTCGGGTGCCATGTCGAGGGAAGACGTTGTTCCCTTGGTTTCTCTTCCTCCATTAAACAATAGAGATGGATCATCTTCGGATTGGGTTTTGCAAAAGGTAAATGAGATTCAACATATTGTGGGAATCTCACATGGAGGATGGGAAAACTAGTTTAAAGCTCTACTCACTGCGATTGAGGCAAGCCACTCGTGTGATACCAAATCAAGCTTTAAGAAAAGCAGGGAGTTGAAGCGTCTTTTTTATGCAATCAACTATG
Source organism: Pterocarya stenoptera (assembly GCA_003123785.1). Classification (NCBI taxonomy): domain Eukaryota; kingdom Viridiplantae; phylum Streptophyta; class Magnoliopsida; order Fagales; family Juglandaceae; genus Pterocarya; species Pterocarya stenoptera. Next base: position 260,710 of record QEOT01001571.1, read on the forward strand.
ACGCTAAGGCTTGTAGCCTAAGTCAAGGGCATAGAGGTTGTTTTATTCCATAGAGCGTCTTTCACATAGAGGGTATTTCGGGTGGGGTTGGGCTACGGGAAACATTGGGTTGGGGTTGGGGAGGTGTGATTTATTCTAACTTGGGCTTGATGTACTTTGGGTAGTTTTTCGCAGGCTTTTTGGGGAAGTAGGAGCTCTCTAGTATGGGTTAGGGATTTTCCTGTATACATCCAGTGTACTTGGTTACTCCTATTGATATATATATAATACTTTTACTTATAAAAAAAAAAAAAAAAGAAGGGAAATCATAAAAACTCAGCATCTTAAATTCTAAAGTGGCTGCCCAAAGGAACATAGTATTAAAGAAGAAAGATTTAAGTCCTTCCATTGTCTGCTCAAGCTCTCAAAATTTCTATCATTCATTTCACCCCAAATACACTATACTAGACAGGTATGGACCATCTTCCATACTGCTTTAACCTTAGTGCCACCATATAACCAACCCTCTCTAATTTGCAAAAAAGTCTACTGCCATTTTGGGCATAAACCAAGCCAACCAAACTTTACTGAAGCAGTCATTCCACAAGGCTCTAGCAATCTCACTATGAAGTAAACGGTGGTCTATAAATTCCTTGCTCTATCTGCACATACAATACCAATCTGTCGCAATGATATGACGTTTCTTATTTTTTGGAAACTTTAATGCTCAAGCCTCCTATTCCCTAATATTTTCTTTCTTTCTTTTTGATGCAGGTCAAACCTGAAATAATTAGCTGGTCACCTCGAATAATTGTACTTCATAATTTTTTGAGCAAGGAGGTAACTGTGTGCGCTATTTTGGAGTGTCTTCTATTGTTTGCATGATTATCCCTGGCTCTTTAGGTATATTTAATATGAGCTCGGGGTTTTGGCTGCTATAGTACTTCTCAGCAAAGTGGAAATATAGAGTCTGAATATTATCAATTGATTTTTTAGAGCCGAAAAACTATTTGTTATCTTGCAAAATGCAAGTGCTGAATTCGGTTAAATAGTACGATGAGTATAAATGTGGACTGGTTTAGAAGAACTTGATGACATATAAACAACTATAACAAAAGTTGTCTTCCTCTGTATGGATAGACGCTCTCATTTAGGATGATTAATCTCAAGCCAGCAGTGGCTGAGTGCACAAATTCAAGTTGGCAACAAGTTTGAAACTTTGGTGGAACTTAAAATATTCTCTGCTTGATTCTTGAATAGTTTAAAGATGTTCTTTTAACAATTGTGGATGAAGATACAAAGTGGTAATATAAAGTTGAAAATTTGTTGGTATTTACAGGAATGTGACTACCTCAGGGCTATAGCCCTCCCCCGACTTCAAATTTCTACTGTAGTGGATACAAAAACTGGGAAGGTAGAGACAGTTTCCTTCCTTCCTTCTCCTTCAAATTAATCTTTTATTGTTCTTTAATATTGTCATACTCCTATCTCTCTATAAGCTATTTGGAGTTCCTCTGTTGTGATTTCATCTCATGATATGTTTACAGTCACATTCTCTCTTTTAGATTTGATACTGAAGCTGACAAATGATTTCAAGAGAGGAACTTTAGGCTAGTTTCTTGATAGACTTTTGAAGCTTTAAGTCTAGTGCTTAAAAGTTGGCAGGATTAATTTGTTGCAGCAGCTTGTTGGGTTTAGGGAGAACTACAGTTAGGGTTTAATTGCAGAAAAGCTAGATTAGGTACTTTAGGGTTTCTAATAGAGAAAGGGAAAGGACTGTTTTGGTGTTGAACAAAAGAGGAAAACTCATTGGTCGAGTAACATTCCTTGACCTGTTTATTGTAGCCGGTGGCCGTCATTTTTGTATGATTGATCGAACGCTGTGTTGCTAGAATGTTATATAAAAGCATAATTTCCTATCTATACTTGTATCTTTGTTTAGTAACATACTGCTTGGTGGTTAGTTCACACCGACAGCTAATTCACACCAGGTGGCAGTGAATGGGGTTTACACACATGTACTTAGTTACCTTCAACGGAGCCCTTATGGGAAATGGCTTTGGCGCTATGCTAATGAAATAGATAGCCTGTGGTGAGCGGATGCAGATGTGAAATTGGCCATGAATGGTGGTGGTTGGAAGCTGGTACTCAAATGAGGTGACTTGGAGTTGTGGGTTGGGGTTATGGAAGAACATTCAAAGGGTTTGGCGGGTAATTCTCCTGGTACATTAGATATGGGGTGGGGGAAGGAACCAAAATATAATTTCAGTATGATCAATGCCATAATGATTCATCTCTTAAATGGTCTTCTCAGATTTGTTCAACTTGGCTAGAGAAAAAGATGCATTGATAGCAGATAGCTTTCAACTTATTTACAGAACTTCAGGTTGTTAATCCTCGTTTCAGTTCATACTGATCTGATAGTTATACTTAAAACTTTACATTGAGCAAATATGAAGAAAATATCAAAATTTTTGAAATCTGGTGAATTCTTTGGCAAACAATGCTTAAGAATTTGGTTCAGGAGATTCAATATGTTTCCTGGCATCTAGAAATATAGGAATGCAATGTTTAGAATTTGGATGCCTATAAATGAAATGATGCCCACATTTGGTTTGGTTAAAAATCTGACAAGCTTTCCTGGAGCTTGAGATCCTTGCATCTGGAATATTCCTGAGAGTCCATTAAAAATTAATTAGTGTCACAAAAACTGGGATAAAAATGGGACCAAAGGGAAAGAAAATAATAAATACCACAAAAGCTTGCTCATGAAAAAGAAAAAAAAACCCACAAAAGTTCAAATCGCAGAATAACTTATGTTACTTGAATACCTAAATCATGCACTGAATTAAAAAGTCAGTCGTCTTAAACAAAACCATAATACCACAAACATAGCATCATCCATTGGCAAGTCTGAATGGGCTTCAGCTGCATAAATACACAAAATAATTTTTTTTTTTTTCTATAAGTCCAACAAAATAAATTTTGTTCCATCATAAATCCATAAAACTGAGATGAGGTTGCTTTACTTTTGTTAAGCTTAGAAATTTGAGTGTATTGATGTAACTAATCTGAAACTGTCACGTTACCTTGCCATGGAATGGGGTTACCCAAACACAGTTTTTTGGTAATCTGAATGGCTGGCAGTAGATTCCCATTACTTCTTTACCAACAAACCTGAGAACGCGTAGGACTATCGAGGGGATTCTGGGGAATGCGAAAATGTTCTGTAAAAAAAAATCCCTGTAAGAGTGTTTTATCATCATCCAATCATGATCAAACATAGAGCTCTTGATACGAAGCGTTTGCTTGCCTGAGGAGAACATTTTTCTTTTAACTTGCAATCTGAAGTGTGCCTGCCTTTTTTCAGGGAATTAAAAGTGATGTTAGGACTAGCTCTGGTATGTTTTTGAGTCCTGAAGAAAAGAAGTATCCGATGATACAGGTTTGTTTACTTTTTTACATCTCTGACTATAACATCGGTGCTCAATTCATGGATGCTCTATAGGATACCAAATGCTTGTAATAAACGCTATGTTTGTGGCCCTGTTGCTATAGATCTTATTGATTGTTTTGACTGTTGGGGTTGACATTGTTTTTCTGTACTTAATACCAACAAGTTTGTTTGCCTTGGCTGTTGCTGTTTTGACACCATATTGAAGTATGGCATTGAAGCGTATGCACTCTGCATTAAATAAGGCATTTGCCGGTGCATATGCTTGAGCAATTGGGGTTCAGGAGCATGTATTAGAAATATGTGGTTTAAAAGTTTTCTGTTTGATTTCTTACCCTTGTTCAACATGGAGCAACTCAAAACTGTACAGGGACAATCAGCCATTTAGACGTATGTTTTATGGCGGTTGCCCTCTCCATCCTTGAGGAATATGTGGCCAACTTGATGTCTTTTCATGGAACCCAACACACATTTATACAAGCATTGTTTCTACCCTTGTGCCTGCTGTTTGTAAATAGAGTTAAATTTTGAAGTTGCACCTTTGCATTTGATATCTGGGTCTTACCCGTTGATAAGTGTTCCCTCATTTCAGTGTTGATCACAAACGAACATATTGATAAGAATTACTAAAACATGATTAAGATTAAAATCCCCCTTTCAACCTTTGTTTTCTTTTCTTTCGCTCTTTTTTCTTTTTTCTTTTTTTCTTTTTATCATGTGGAGGCTGAGGGGATTGTTTGCACTTGTGTGTGATAGAGAGAGGGAGAGTAGGGAGAGATTTTCAATGATATAATTTACATGTACTCTTATGTGTTGGACATGTACATACAATTTTATTTCCTAAGCTGTACTGATCGAGGTGGAGCTCCCTTTTGCTGCAGACCTATAATTGAGTGCTGTACTAAAATTGTCTCTTTCTTGCATAATCAGGCAATCGAAAAACGAATATCTATCTATTCTCAAGTACCAGTAGAAAATGGTGAGCTCATACAAGTATTAAGGTGGGAATATAATCTGCATCCTAGTAATGTATTCTTTATGAACAGAAATACTTATAGGTTTCAGTACCAAGGCTAACATCTGCAGCAGCGCAGGTATGAGAAGAGTCAGTTTTACAAACCTCACCATGACTACTTTTCTGATACTGTAAGTTATTTACCGTCTTTGTGACTATTGGAATCTATTCTGTAGCAGTTATTGCTCATATATGTTGTTTTAAGTCATTTTCTGGAAAGGAATCAAAATCTTTTTTTGTTTTCTTTTTTTGTCAGTTCAATGTGAAGCGAGGTGGTCAGCGAATAGCAACAATCCTCATGTATTTAAGTGACAATGTTGAAGGAGGAGAAACATATTTCCCTTTGGTAATTACCTTTTAAAATTTGATGCTTAACATTTATTTATTTTTCATTAGATAGATGAATGTCGGAACATAAGTGCTTCAAGTTATTATTTGTATTTTTAAGCACGTGCTTCAAGTATTGGGCACCTTTTTCAAGTTTTTCATCCAACATCTACTATAGTTCACATTTGAGCCATTTTCCTCCTTTTGTTATGAAACATTTTCCACCGTTACCAACCAGACAAGTGAATCACAGTTTTTTGCTTTTTCTTCATAAAGTGCTCTGAAATATGCAAATATGCCCTGAAATTTTCTTCATCTGAATATATGCATAATTTATTTAATCATGGGTCCATTAGGAACTACTACTAGGAAGTCCCTTGTTCAAAAGAAAATACTTGGGCAAAACTCGCTGAACTGAGAGTATAACTAACTCTGGTACCTAGTTGGTCCTGCAGGTGGTTGACACAAGTCATTCTATGATTCCTTTTTTCTCAAATTTGCACATGCATATTTGATATTTAATAGACAATTCCACATGCCTTGGGATGTATGTGGATACTGACCATAAAAGGAAGAATGGGAAACACGCTTTAGTTTTGTTAAAGGTTTTTTTACTTGTTAAGGATTCAACCTATTGATCAAGGGATGAGGATGGGATAAGATGGTTCAGGTATTTTGGGTTTGATTCTGCACTAGCAATTCTTCTGGATTACTTGATGCATGTTTTGGGCTGGTGGTGTCATGTGTTCAGGTTTACTCTCTTGCTTGGGAATGGGATCCCACATTGCTTGAGAGCAGGACCGGCTGAAGGGTAAGGCCACTTAGACCATTGCCTAAGGCCCCACCCTGTGCAAGGCCCCGAAAATTAAAAGTGAAGATGTTTTTTTTTTTTAATTTTTTTTAACATATATAAAAACCATTTCATTAAATAATTTTTATATTTTTCAATGTGTGCAATGGTCTAGATGTAATATTGGTGGTGAAGTATTAACAATCAAGAAATTGAACATTTTTTTTGTGAGTATGTTTTTCGTCATTGAAAATTTATGGAAGAGAACTGGCTTCCATCACTAGAAAGATCTCAAAGTGTTCTTCCTGAGAAGAGTTCTTCTATAAAATGCTTTGGTAAGTGGATCAATATGGAAGTGCAAATGCTGGAATCACCACTCTGGTAGAGAAATTTATTACTTCCAGTTCCAGTACTTGACAAGATACCAAAGAAATATGTTATCTTAATGAGTCATGTCCAAATATTGTGATTCCTTTTTGGTTAACCCCTGTGAGCATAGTTTTGTGTTATTAGAGTTGATGAAGATATTTTTGGTGATCTTAACCGTGTGGAAATTGAAATTGTGTTTATTAATGGTGATGGGCATCTATTGCTGTCATAGATGGTTCCTGTGTGATGATCTTGTTGATATAGTTGTACCTGTTGTTCCTGAATCCTGCCATTATTTTTTTTTTGGATAATTCTTGATTATTGATTTTCTTTCCATCCTTGTCTCTGCAAGAGTTATTATGTTCTTGAAAGTTTTGTTTCATATTTATTTTCTTGAAAT
>QEOT01001573.1:316-16731 GCA_003123785.1 Pterocarya stenoptera
TCTTCAGCCGCCCACGCCTTCTTCTTTCTTTTTCTTCTCTTTTCTTCCGCATGTGCAGCTTCTGTCACTCTTTTTATTTTATTTTTCTTTCTTCTGCTTCGTTCTGCTTCCTCTTTCTTTTCTTCTTCTTCTTCTTTCTTTTTCTCTTCTTTCTTTCTTTTCCAGCGTGCACTGGTCGGCCGACTCTCTCTTCTTTCTTCTCTTCTTTTTCTTTCTTTTTCTTTCTTTTTTTTCATTCTTCTTCTCCGTTTCTGCTTCTCGAGTGCTTCTTTCTTCTTTCTTTTTTCTTTTTATTTTTTTTTCTTTTTGTTTCTTCGTTCCAGCTTCGCTGTCTCCTTCTTATTATTTTTTTTTCTTTCTTCTTCTCTTTCCGTTTCTCTTTCTTCTCTGTTTTTTTTTCTTTCCTTTCTTCTCTTTGCTTCCCAGTGCGTCGGCCATTTCTTCTTCTTCTTCTTCCTCTGCTTCCCACGTTCTGCTTCTCTTTCTCTTTTTATTTTTTTTTTCTTTCTCTTCCGCTCAGCTTCGCAGCAGCTCTCGCCCGTCTCTGCTTCGCTTCGCTTCTCGTTTCCAGAGTCGTTCAGTTCGGAGAGGCTGCATGCATGAACATGCATGGTGTTGTCGTGGCTTCGGGGATGGCTGAGGAGGGCCAGTGGATGGTGGTTGAGATTGTTCTGGGCGGTGGAAGTGCACTGAGCAGCGCCATGGAGGTTGGTGCAGAGTCGAGGAGTTGCAGGAGGTGCTGCCGTGGCTCGGGTGGTTCTTGATCATGCATGGGGTGGAGGAAATGACCGCCGGCATCGTCTGGTTGCTGCTGGTGGCTGCAGGTGGGCGGAGGACGGTCCACGGTGGCGCTCGAGGCTGCTATGCACGGATGCACTGTTCAATCGAGACGGACGATCGAAGGTTGAAGACGAGCCATACGACGTGTCGTTTTCGTCTGTTGACGAAACGGCACGTCGTTTAGTCTTAAACGGTGAAACCATCAACGTTCAAAACGACATGTCGTTTTGTCCTTAGACAAAACGGCACGTCATTTAGCTCAAACGGCAGAAATCAATTTAGCTTAAAACGACATGTCGTTTTGGTCTGCTGACCAAACGACATGTCGTTTAGTCAACGCAGAAAATCAAAAAATAAAAATAAAATAAAATAAAATAAAAATTAGACAAGCAAAATTAAATAAAAATAAAAATAAAACTTAGACAAATAAAATAAAATAAAATAAAATAAAATAAAATAAAATAAAGAAACTAAAATAAATAAAATTAAACAAGAGATGAAAAATAAAATATTAAGAGTGTGTTGTGCATGTGAAGAACTTATTGCTTAAATAAATCACAAGTTATAAAATCAAACATAAACTATNCGAGCCATTTTTTTGAGAAAATCTTTCTTTGGGATCTGTCCAGATCTCACATGCAGTGGTTATATAAAGAACACTAGCAGAGATTTCATTGGGAACAAAGTTAAGAATCAAATAAATGACCATGTTGTTGCGACATATCCAAGAAGAAAACAGACGATTGGTAGAATTAACAGGTTTTAGAATCGTATCGTCGACGAAGCCTAGCTTATTCTTTGCAGACAACGCAATAGTCTAGATCTGCCCCAGGTATGATAATTGTCGTCGATCAAAGGCTGTGTAACAAGGATAACACTAGGATTGTCTCTCGAATGCAGGAAAAGGGACTAGCAGCATCATCAGATGAAAAAGATGGAGTCGGCACCATGGAAGTCGTGGTGCGGACTTGGAAAGTTCAATTTGGGCAAACTTGAAAAAAATCTGATACCATGACAAATGAGAGAAGAATAGAAGGCTCTCGTATATTTTCTCATTAAGAAATAAAACTGTACAATCAATATATATATATATATTATATAGTGTAATATTGTGTGTGTGTGTCTAGCTCAGCCAAATGAGCGACTTAAGTACAAAGTTAATTGCCAAGCCAAGGAAAAAAATAACAAGTTAAGTAAATGACAAATGATATTTGTAGTTATAAAGTCTACAAACGTCAAGTAATTATTTTAAAATAAATAAATAAATATGTGATCTATATAAAAAATAATCTTAATAATAAATATTACTTTTTAAAAACATATTACACGATACTTATATGCAACTATATTACTAGTAAAAATACAAAAAGATAGTTAACACGTGTTGCGATAGAGTTAAACTATAGATCAGCAGCACACAACACACACCCCTGCTTGGCAGGTTTTTTCTTTTTTCTTTTTAAACAAAACGTGCGTTTTGTTACATGTGAAAAGCTCAGTGTGGGATGTGTGTGTTGGCCAACCGGCGGATGCAAAGAATTTTTCGCTGCGATAATACCCGTCAGCAATTTGACAACTGAATGTCACATCTTGTCGTGAATGTCACATCGCTGCGTTTCACAAAGTTGTTTCTAATTAATGCTATTATTAATCATATTTAGTTAAGGGTTTTGCTACACAACCTCTTACTATTCACCCACATTCCACACTCCACATTTTTTAATATTTTTTTTATATTTTTTTAAAATTATTTTTTGAATTTATTTTTTTAAACTATTTCAAATTTTTTATTCACTATTCATATAAAAAATATTTGATAAAAAAAATTTTTTAAAAATTTAAAAAAAAGGTGGAGTGTGGAGTGTGGAGTGTGGTGAATAGTAATAGGTTGTGAAGATTATTTGTTTAGCTAATGCTATTATTAATCACATTCAATTAATAAAACGCAAAAGAAAAATCAACTCCATTTTAATTAATGCTATTATTTTATTTTACATTTTATTAATTTTGATTAATTTTATATATTAATCACATTAATAAAAAAAAAATCACTTAAAATATAATGTATCAATTAATCTAATTAAAAAATAAAATAAAAAGCTCCTAAATAAAAATAAATAAATAAGATTTGTTTTTTAGAAAAGAGAAATACTCTAGACACAAAAGAATTATACAAAAGTAGTAATCTCACAAACTAATGTAACTTAATATTATTCAACAGATTATAAAGTTATTTTTATATTAAATTAAATCTGACACATCACAAAAAATCACGTCAATTCATGGAATTACTTATATATAATTGATTACCCCGTGCCCATGAATATTTATGTTATCGCTAGCCGTGATCATTGACCGAAACAGCAGGAGGTTATAAATTTAGGAAAACAAATGAATTCAAAAGGTAATTATTAGTACTAATATTTATTACGAGGAGTTTGTATCAATATTGGTGCAATGAACCGTGAAAGCTTGTGACCTGTCTGTTTTTGTCTTTGTGGTTTTGGTGGTTTTGGATTATAACACATTTCATTACCTAATCCACCCAACCCATATTAAACAAACTGTTAGCAAGAGCATGAGCTATTTAGCAATTGGATAACACTTTTAATCAATAAAGACTTTTTATGGACAAACCATCTTATGGTCTTGTTGAGATGTTGCTTTCACTCTTACTTCACTGAAAATCAAGAGACCAATTTGCATCCCATTGTCCTTTTGATGGGGGAAGATTATAAGGTAAAATGACATGGAGAATTTTGAACATTTGTGTTCTTTCACTTTTTGATACCGATAGAAAATTGTGAGAGAAGCACAGAGCAAGAATGGAAGAAGTTTCTTGATCTCCTAAGCCTCATATTATAAGGTCTGTTTGGAAATACAACTATTTTCAGATACTCTCAAACTACTTCACTATTATTTACAAATTATTCATTATTATTCACAAACTAGTTTATTCTTATTCACAAATCATTTGAAATACTCTTAGCATCCAAGCAAAACCTTAAGAGTACTGAAGATAAATGATAGTTGAATTTTTAGTTTATTCCCTTAATTAATAAGTTGATCGTTGTAATTAATTACACTTGCTATCCATTGCTTCATAAACTTCAGCACTACTATGTTTGATAGTAAATTTCAAGGACCAATTTATGTAATAAAAACCACAAGTAAGATTTTTATACTTACCTTATTTTTTTAATATATAATTGATAGGATGTTTTTTATACCTAGGCAACTCAGTCTCTCTCAGTCATACATTTTATTTATTAAAAGATATCATCAAGTAAGAAAAAGATAGATACATGAAGTGTGCCTTATAACATATATTAATACATGTATAAATATTATGTCAGACGACGCAATTCTATTAAGAGTATCTCATATTACGTATGAAACATAGTGTGAATGGTAATGAAATAGTCTAGAAATATCTGAGAAAAGCTATGTTTTCAAACAAACTCTAAATGAGTAATAAATATTTTAGGTCATGCTAATTTATATATCTATCTCTCACGTACTTGAGGTTTTTAAATTCATGCAAAAATTGAAGCTGAGATCTCAATTTATATAATATATGCATTTATATATATTTTTTATTTGTTTGTGTGAAAGCAAATAAAAGTTAAAAGTAATAAGAAGGTACAAGAATATTAATAGAAATAAATTTTAAATGGAAAATAATGACCAAAAGATATAAAGTAATACATGTTGATCATTGTTTAAGATTAATCCTTTCTGCATATACAATGTTAGCTTGATCCATACGAGAGTTTTATATTGTACGATGGTAGTGTCGGGCTCCTTTCCAAATCATACAAACAGAAAGCAAACATGTAAAAGCATCTCTCATGAGAAGTACTGATCACAAAAGCCACTTCGGTATCTTTTCTTTCTTCTTTCTTTTTGTTTTTTCTTTAGAAGGTTGGCTTCTCCATGAATGATAAGTTAAATCACAATTTATTTCGTACGGAGATATGCTCGCTGCTCGTCCATGCATGCATGTACTTTATAAATGGAAAATGCTAGATCCCCGCTGAGGCCCCCGCTGGGTCTAGCACATATTTTGTTACGTGTTTTTTTAAGTTTTTTTTTTTATATAATTTTTTTAATAATTTTAAATATTTTTAAAAAATAAAAAATATTATAATATTATTAAAAAATATTTTCTTAATCATGAAGTAAAATAAAAAATTATAAAAAAGATATTTTTTATTTTACTTAGTGATTAAAGAAGTATTTTTTAATAATTTTTTTCTTACTTTTTTATTAAAAAATATTTTTTAATGATGTTCTAAATTTATTTTATTTTTTAAAATATTAAAAAGTGTTAAAAAATTTATATAAAAAATAACTTTAAAAAAAACATAAAAAAATAATGCTACACCCCAGCAAAGATGTAGCATTGTCCTTTATAAATATTTTATAAATTACTTTCAATATTTCAAAAAATTTTATAAACTTAAAATTTTTTTTTCTTATCCATCATTATTTATTATTTCACACATTATATTTGATAAAAATTAAAAATAAATTATAAATATAAAGTGTTAAAATAAATAGTGACTTGGCGTATAAAATTTCTCTATAAATAGTGACTTGAAAGTAATATTTTTCAATGATTATATATGGACGTAATGCAGTGATAATATCAAGTTAACGACTCAAAGTTGGATGCGTGCAGTAGAGGATAATCTTTCCGTCAGATTGATCAACTTTACGTGATTGATCATAGATGTTGTATTTAATTAATTATTAATGTATGATTTATTATGATTATAATTTTTTATAAATGAAAACTATATATATATATGTCTCGATCAGGCCTCTGAATCAGTAAATCAAATATTTATTAATCCAAATAATAAATAATAAATACGTACGGCAAAAATATGCAAATTCCTTATATATAAATAATAAAGTATTATTACTGTTTCTGGTAGATATAGCTGCAGTAAGCACTAGCTCCTATAAAGATACTATAGCAATCTTTCCTCCATGTGGAAATTAGTAGGCGGCGCCGGCTGCCTTTCTTTCAACAAAACCACGACGGCTTACCAGTACTCATGACTCAACCCATGCTTTCCCAGTTCCTTGTACACTCACTGTATACCATGCCCTCGTCCTTTTATAAATAAGGAAATTACCGCTACACTCTACCGCTTTATATCTTTTAATAAATATAAGCACATTACTTTTGAAAACAAATTGGGTACGATTTTCCTTGGTTGGATTGAAAATTTATCTCATTTTATTATTATAATTTTTTTAAATTTTTACATAAAATATAATAAATAATTTAATTTTTTCAAATTTCAAAACAATAATAATACTAAAAATTAATATTCTAACAATATTTTATTTATCTCATCTAAAATCATCTCATCTCATCTTACTATCTAAACCAGCTCTAAATAGTAGTGAAATATTTTATAAATAGTAATAAAATAATAGTGAATAGATAATTATTTATAAATAGTAATAAAATATTTATAAATAATAATAAAATAGTCTAAGCTCCCAAACACAACTTTTGTCATAAAAATAACTTTACAATTTAATATCATATCAAATTATATCAATTCACAAATTTATTTTCATAAAATATATTCGTGACTAAAACACTTACATTCTCTTGAAAGACCACCATATTAAGTAAATCTCCAATAATAGGAGAATTTTTAAAAATGAGATAGCAACGATAATTGTCACTTTGAAAAATTCTACTCATCATCTCGATTCTCTACACTACACACCATATGTACTCTTTTTTTTTTTTTTAACCTTATAACATTGTAGTGTATGGATAATGAGTAGAAAAAATCATTTAGTTTAGTAAAGATAAAAAAATAAAAAATCAAATATAGTGTGTGGTGTAAAGATAATGAGTATAATTACTCTATCACTTTTGTAGACGATTGTGGTCTAAGTTCATCCTATTAAATTGACGATAAATATTACTTATCATCGTATACCATATATAAATATGTCAACTGTTCTCAGATACTATCAAACTATTATTTACAAATTATTCATTATTATTCGCAAACTATTTTATTCTTATTCACAAATCATCTGAAGTACTCTTAACATCTAAACAGAGTGTTAAGAGTATTGAAGATGAATGGTATTTGATTTTTTAGTTTACTCCCTTAATTGATAAGTTGATCGTTGTAATAAATTACACTTGCTATCCATTGCTTCACAAGTAAGATTTTAATACTTACCTTATTTCTTTAATATATAATTGATGGGATTTTTTTATACGTAGGCGACTCAGTCTTCCTTAGTCACACAATTTTATTTATTAAAAGATCTCCTCAAGTTAGAAAAAGATAAATACATGAAGTGTGCCTTATAACATATATTAATACATGTATAAATATGTCAGACGACCCAATTCTATTAAGAGTATCTTAGATTACGTGTGAAACATAGTGTGAATAGTAGTAAAATAATCTAGAAATATCTATCTCTCAGGTACTTGAGGTTTTTAAATTCATGCAAAAATTGAAGCTGGGATCTCAATTTATTTAATATATGCATTTATATATATTTTTATTTGTTTGTGTGAAAGCAAATAAAAGTTAAAAGTAATAAGAAGGTACAAGAATATTAATATAAATAAAAATAATGACCAAAAGATATAAAGTAATACATGTTCATTGTTTAAGATTAATCCTTTCTGCATATACAATGTTAGTTTGATACATACGAGACTTTTATATTGTACGTACGATGGTGGTGTGGGACTCCTTTCCAAAGCATACATACATACAATAAAAGCATCTCTCATGACTCATGAGAACTGAGAAAAGCGACTTTCGTATCTTTTCTTTCTTCCTTCCTTCGGTTTCTTTAGAATGAAAGTAGCCACTAGGTTGACTTCTCCATGAAGTTTTATTAATTATTTTAAAATATATATATTTATATATATATTATATAACTTACTTAAAAATATTGTCTTTAATAATAAAGTAAAAAATTTGATAAAATAAAAATTATAGCTTTTGTCTAGAAAAAATGTTAGTTGCCGCTTGAGTTAGTCTCTCATTTTAATTGTTCATATACTTTAATTTTTTTTAATTTTTTTTATTTAATAATTAAAAAAATAATTTTTAGTGTATTAGTATAATTTTTTATCTTTTAAAAATATTAAAAAAATATAAAAAAATATAATATCAAGTTATCAACTGAAAGTTCGATGCGTGCAGTAGAGGATAAGAATAATCTTTCCCGTCAGATTGATCCACCAGAGAGTCAACTTGACGTGATTGATCATAGATATTGTATGATTTACTATGATTATAAATATTTTTTAAAATGATAACCATATATGTCTCGGGCTCTGAATCAATAAATCAAATAATTAATCCAATTAATCCAAATAATAAAATATCCTAAGATGTTCTAGATTTCCAATAAAAAAGAAAATGTGATATCAAGTATAAAACTTTTTATGACTAATACCCATAAATAATAAATAGAAAATACTTTAGTATTATATAAATAAATTTATAAATTAATGTGCTTTAATATGATATATCAAATTATAAAATTATTTTTATTATTAAATAAATTTAACAAATTATATCACGTCAATTTATAAATTTATTTTATATAATTTATTTATAATAAATTTCATAATAAATATTATAAAAATATACAAATTCCTTAACTATTAAATTATAAAAAAAAAACATTGATTGATCCAAATTGGAGGCCACAACATTTATTATAAAAATAACTCTATAATTTAATATCATATCAAATTATATTAACTCATCATCTTTATATCACACTCTACATGATTTTTTATTTTTTACTTTATCACATGTATGTTGTATGTATGATGAATAGAAAAATTTATTTAATTTAATAAAAAATAAAATGATATGTGATATAGAGATAATGAATATAATTACTTTATCACTTTTGTAGACATTTGTGATCTAAGTTCATTTATTAAATTAATATATAAATATGTGAATTTTCATTTTTATCTTTTATTGACCTGGATAATAAATTTTTTTTGCTAGCGTGCGTTAGCCTCGCTTTTTGCATGTATCCCACGGCATGGCTACTACTCGTATGAAAAATTGCTTCGAGAAAATTGTGCGCGCGCACACAATTTTATTACAAGAGTACTCTGACAGTCGAGTGTACGGACATGCGGGAATTCTGTATAAAAGGTGGCAGAGAGGGTCACTCATTTCCCACGTCTTTCCCTCTTCTCTCTCGTTCACTGCCCCTTCACTTCCACTCTCTTCTCCTCTCTCTCTCTCTCTCTCTCTCTCTCTCTCACATCTCTCACATAGAAGCTTTATCCTTATTTTTTTGGCAATACTTCCCTTTGCTTTTCGTCTCGGACTCAGACCACGTTCGAACCGGGGAGCTACAATGTCACGGCGAGGCGGTGGCAGGAAACCTGAAGCTCAGCGCAACCAGCCCTCTCCAGTGTCTTCATCGTCTCATCAAGGCGGTGGGAGAGGCAGAGGAGGTGGCGGCGGCGGTGCTAGTGGAAGAGGTAGTGTTGGTGGCATAGGAGGAAGAGGCCGTGGTGCTCCTTCGGGACTCTCTACCGTTCCTTCGACGGCTGCTGCTTTTCCTGCTTCGTCTCCAACGGAGGCTGACTTTCCCGCTGCACCAACACGGGCGGCTCTAACTCCGTCTTCTTCTTCTGCGTCGTCAAGCTCGGCACCGCCTTCGACTTCGATGTCGGCGACTGCTCTGAGCAGTGAAATCGAGGGGCGGCTCAAACTGCAGACTCCTGCGCACATGGATAGGGCGGCGCCTCCGATGTCGTCGAAGGCTTTGTGCCCTCCGAAGAGGCCGGGCTACGGTACCATCGGCAAAAAAGTAGTTGTCAGAGCAAATCATTTTCTGGTGGAACTTGCGGACAGAGATCTGCATCACTACGATGTCAGTAACCATGCTCAAAGTTCTTTCCTTTCTTTTTATTTTTACAGAAATAACTGTTCATATACCTTTAGCGTCTTGTGCCTACTTGGACGACCTGCATTTGTTACAGAAGAAATTATTTGTTCATTACTCTTTTTTAGTTAAATATGACTGTTTTTGTCGTGGTTTTTTATTGACTTTTCCCTGTCTATATTTTTGGGAATTGAGTGAGATAGCATGCTTCACCTTTCCCACCATCTAACATCATCGGCAGTCTTGTTAATTGAGGTCTCTTGAGTTTTACCCATATACTACGATTAGTTCGACGTGTAGTTATCCTGTGGATGAAGGCCTTTCTCTTTTATCTTTTGAAAAAAACATGAAATGTGATAGATTTGTGGGAATGTCAAGAAGTGGTTCGTGTCTGGAGATGACATGTACTTTTTATTTTATATCGTTTGTCTTGAAGACTAGCTATAGTTTCTTCTAAGAGCAAAACGAGTTCTTTTGCTTCGCAATTTCTTCGTTCTTGGGCATTTTAAGTGAGATCTTTTTTTTTTTTTTCCTGCGTTATCAAGCATTAATTCGTGTACTCATGATATGGCTGTTCGATTGCTTTAGGTTTCGATAACGCCAGAGGTTCGCTCAAAGAAAGTCAACAGGGATATTATGATTCAACTAATTGAATCGTACGGTGATTCTCATTTGGGAAGGCGAAATCCTGCTTATGATGGCATGAAGAGCCTCTATACGGCAGGGCCATTGCCGTTTAAATCCAAGGAATTTGCTGTCAAGTTAATAGATAATGATGGTCGTGGTGCCTCATCTAAATTAGCGAGGTATTTTCTTTTGGTTTATCCGGCTGTGTATGTTGCTTCAAGTTTATCTTACGTTTGCGACTTTTATCATTTCAACTTTCATTTTATCTGAATGGTTCTGCTCTGCTTGACGTGCAGGAAAGAACGTCAGTTTAAAGTGGAAATTAAGTTGGCTTCAAAAGCAGACCTGCATAATCTTCGAGAGTTTTTATGCGGTAAACAGCTGGATGTTCCGCAACAAACAATACAAGTTCTTGATGTTGTCCTTAGAGCGGCACCATCTCAGAAGTAATATGCTCTTATCTTCTTAGAAACTTGTGCATTTTTGTTGTCCTCCGTTTATGGTTCTTCTCAGACATACAGTAGCAGAAAATACGAAACCTCTCACATGCATTAACCTGGTGAATTTTTTACGACAGCTATACTTCTGTGGGGAGGTCATTTTTTGATCCAAAGTTGGGTCCAGGAGGTGATCTGGGAGACGGCATTGAATATTGGAGAGGTTACTATCAGAGTCTTAGGCCAACTCAGATGGGACTTTCCCTTAATATTGGTATAAGTTCACTCTTTCTATGCTCTTATGGGATCCATTATGAGTAACTTGTTGATTCAATTGCAATTACATTGACATTTCCTTGTTTTTAACGTATGATTGCCATGTTGCAGATGTGTCAGCTAGGGCTTTCTATGAACCAATTCTTGTGACTGAGTTCATTGCAAAACATTTCAATTTCAGTTTTTCAAGGCAACTGTCTGATCAGGATCGCAATAAGGTTATTTCACTACTATATGATGTTATGGGCGATTTAATTAGGACTTTGGATGGAAGATTTGAGTATTTAGCAAAAGAGATTCCCATGGAATCAATTCACAATTTTTGGGAGAATTACTTGGGGAAGTACTGAGATATCTCTTCTGGTATCTGTGGATACCAGATATTAGGGTGAATAGACTTATCTCTCTAGCTTCCTTTTAAAGGGTGCCTTCTATCCACTATATAGATTACTAAGCTTGCTTAAATTTGTTTGTTGGATGTGTGTGTCCGCGCACGCTTGAATGCTTCGTTTCTTACTTTTATGAACTTGATGTCCGTGTGTGTTTGTGCATGCTTTGTTTCTTTTAATTTTATGAATTCATGTCTGTGTGTGCTGCCCAGATTAAAAAGGCACTGAGAGGAGTCAATATAGAGCTTACTCATAGGGAGCATTCCAGACGTTACAAAGTTGTCGGGGTATCCACTCAACCAACTAGCCAGATAACGTGAGTTACCGTACTTATGTCTTCTCTTTTCTGCTTATAAGTTATTAGTATATGGAATTATGGAATTAGCATCAGGAAGTAGATAGTAAACATTAGTGCCCATTCATCAAGCTGATAAGCTTCTTTGGTTTTGTTTTGTTTTGTTTTCAAGAGTTATATTAAAAAATTGAAAGATAAAAGCATTATAGATGCTTCAAGTGAGTGGCATGGTTTATGAAAGATCTATAAGAAACTTCAGCATGTTTGGTTTAATATTTGAGAACGTTTAAACTAAGATTTGTGATTTTTTATGGAAGAGAGTAAGTAGAATGAAAATAGTGTGGATAGAATTTTTTGAGATGTATCGTGTGTTGGAATTTGTGGAAGTTGGCAGGTAGAATTGAAAGGTGGTTTGGGTAAAATTTTGAAATTTTGAAAAGATGTTTGCATTGAAGTTGAAATTTTTTTAGAAATCAAATGCTCCCTTTTTGTCTTTTATTTATCTGGAATCTGTCAGATATTTTTGCAAATCAAACGTACCTTTTTGTTCTTATTTATCTGGAATCTGTTAGAAACTACACTTTCTAAATGGATTCAGTTTGCTTAGCATGATGAGGCCTAAATCTAACAATGAGAGTGATTTAGCAGTGACTTGTTTATTTGGTATCTGGTGGCTATGCTTAAGGGCTGTTTTCTTTAACTGCATTTGTATTTTCGTTGGCCACAATGACTGGAACCACTTAGCAACATTGTTATTGTTTATCTCACTTCTCTTGCACTTCTTTTTGTTGCGATTTATTTTTTTCTGCTACATAATTTGAAATCTTTGTTTCCTTTTCAGGTTTACTCTTGATGACAAGAAAACAAGGATGTCGGTTGTTCAATATTTTCGTGACAAATATAATATTGTGCTTCAGCACTCGTCTTTGCCTGCCCTTCAGGCTGGGAATGATGCCAATCCTGTTTATTTACCTATGGAGGTTGTCTTCTTACCATAGGAAGATTTTTCCATTGTTAAGAATTAGGCATTTCTGTTTATAGACGTTTTTCTTTGTATTTCAGCTTTGTAAGATTGTTGCTGGACAGAGATACTCGAAGAGATTAAATGAAAGACAAGTAACTAACCTTTTAAGGGCAACATGTCAGCGGCCTAAAGAAAGGGAAAGTAGTATCGAGAAGGTAATTTCAATATGTGTGACTTTGGTGATAGATTGTACTCTTTAGCTTCAAATGATGGCATATTGGTTCGATATGAATGGAACCTCCTTGTGGTAGTAATTTATTGATGGGTTATCTTTTGTGCTAGATGGTTACACTAAATAATTTCACTCGGATTGAACTTGTAAAGGAGGAATTTGGGATTGAAGTAAGGGACAAACTTGCAGTGGTTGATGCTCGGGTTTTACCATCTCCAATGGTAATTTTGCATCTATGTTTCTTTCAGCTATTTTAGAAATCTTATATTGTCAAATCTCATTCGTCACTTAATTTTTTGTAGCTTAAATATCATGATACTGGAAGAGAATCAAGGGAAGTTCCCAAAATGGGGCAGTGGAATATGATAAACAAGGTGACAGTTATTTGATTGTTATATTGTTTTCTAGCTCTGGAAAATTGTGTTTGTTTGGTAGCTCTGGAAGTATTATTATTAATAATTTAGTTGAATTTCAATTGTAAAATGACATCACTTAGATTTTCATTTGTAATGCTTCCATTGTAGAAAATGATCAACGGCGGTAGAGTAGACTTTTGGACATGTGTGAATTTGTCTACACGAGTGAACAGGGATTTGCCATTTGAATTCTGTGACCAATTGATTAACATGTGCAACAGCAAAGGAATGGTATGGTTTCATGATTTACTTTCGAATGCATGATGTGAATGTAGAGTGTATGCTATTAATTTGCAAACGCTTATTCCATCTGCAAGGTTTTCAACCCAGATCCTTTGATTCCCATACGTTCAGCTCATCCTGGTCAAATCGAGAAGGCTCTCTATGGAATTCATAAAGAATTGGCCGGAAAACAACTTCAGCTGTTGATAATTATTTTGCCTGATATCAGTGGATCATACGGTGAGTAAGTTAATTGGTATTCCTATTTTATGACTAGAATTTGTTTCCTCCAATTAAACGGTTCCTTGTTGCATGCAGGGAAAATTAAACGAATCTGTGAAACTGAACTGGGAATTGTTTCTCAGTGCTGTCAGCCTAGGCAAGCATCAAAGCTTAATAAGCAGTATTTTGAAAATGTGGCCCTCAAGATTAATGTGAAGGTTTGTTCTATCTGATGTCTGATTGTCAATTCTTATCAAATTCTTTGATGGTTTTACACTCGAATTTAAAATTTCTAGGTTGGGGGACGGAACACTGTGCTACAAGATGCTATTCAAGGAAAAATTCATCTTTTGACTGATCGCCCTACAATTGTATTTGGTGCGGATGTGTCGCATCCACCACCTGGCGAGGACTCAAGTCCTTCAATTGCGGCGGTATGTTTTGTAGATTTCAATATGCTTTTTTACTGAATTGTAATGGTTGGTTTACCTATTTGACACAGGTTGTGGCTTCGACGGATTGGCCGGAGGTAACCAGGTACAGAGGATTATTTGCTGCACAAGCTCGCAGGGAGGAAATTATTCAAGATCTTTATAAATTAGATCAGGATAGTCAAAGGGGTCCAGTTCATGGAGGAATGATCCGGTAAGGAGCTGACATGTATAGTGCTTTAATACTTTTGTGAAAGTGTTTATTTCTTTGTTCTCATTGTCATTGGTCACGTTGCAGGGAACTACTTAAAGCCTTCAGGTATTCCACTGGGGTTAGACCCGAAAGGATTATATTCTACAGGTAGAATTGATGTTCGATCATGCAAAAAATAGATCGGTTTTGCACTTTCTTATCTGATATTGTTTTATATTACTTTGGTGCAGGGATGGTGTCAGTGAAGGCCAATTCAGTCAAGTTCTGCTTTATGAGATGGACGCAATAAGAAAGGTATGATGATCTTGCTGAGATGTATCAGCTTCAGAATGCCTTGCCAGTTGGTAATCAGAATGAATACTGCAAGGGAATAGAAAGCTCTCAAATGCATATTAGGAACTCTGGATTTGATTTTAATATAATAGTCTGGCTTTTTTTTAATTGTATATTGTGTTTGATACAATGATTTTATATTTTTGAACGAGTTGTTGCAAGATCAATTCAGTTTCATTGGAATGAGATCTCACAAGTACTGTGTTGTTTCTTGAGATGATCAGTTAATGCAACTCTCTAATTTGAAAGCGTTTTTCTTCCAGGCCTGTCTCTCACTAGAGGATGAATACCTACCACCAGTTACCTTTGTTGTGGTGCAGAAACGACATCATACACGCCTTTTCCCTGCAGATCATAGTAGACGTGATCAGATGGACAGGAGTGGCAATATTCTTCCAGGTTTATAAGTTGTCTCCATATGGTCAATGAGAAATTCTACTCATCAGCCACTATTCACTTCCACACTCCACACCTACAGTTTTTTTTTTTTTTAATAAGATATGGGATCTGGGATAGTGAATAGTGACTGATAAGAAGAATTTTTCTATGTACAATTATTGCTCCTTGTTTGTTAACCACAGGTCTTTGCATCTCCGTGTCCAGGAACTGTTGTTGATACCAAGATTTGCCATCCAACTCAATTTGACTTTTACCTCAACAGCCATGCTGGAATTCAGGTAAACTTGGGTCATTTTGTTGCTTAAATTTGAAACTCTTGGCTTAAATTAAGGCTGGATGCATACCCAGGAACATACATATATTCTAAAGAAATAAGTTGGTTTTTCATTCTTATCTTATTTGCAGGGAACTAGTCGTCCAACACACTACCATGTGTTGTATGATGAGAACGGATTCAGCGCAGATGCATTGCAAATGCTTACAAACAATTTATGTTACACGTAATGTCCTTTTAATCCTCATTCA
Organism: Pterocarya stenoptera; assembly: GCA_003123785.1. Lineage (NCBI taxonomy): Eukaryota > Viridiplantae > Streptophyta > Magnoliopsida > Fagales > Juglandaceae > Pterocarya > Pterocarya stenoptera. Next base: position 16,013 of record QEOT01001573.1, read on the forward strand.
TTAAACTCTTCCTACTATGCATTATAAACATTTCTGCATTGTTTATTTTGTAACTTCACTCAACATCCTTTTCAGGTATGCTAGGTGCACTCGATCAGTTTCTATAGGTTTGATTTCCTTCCTCTTGCTTTTCCTTTTTATTTAAGTTGTGCATGCTAACTTCATCCCTCGAAATGATGACTACTTGTACAGTGCCTCCTGCATATTATGCCCACTTGGCTGCATTTCGTGCACGATATTACATTGAAGGTGATTCATCGGAAAGTGGTTCAACTGGCGGGAATGAGAGCAGAACGGAGTTCCAGGCCCTTCCCCTCGTCAAGGATAACGTGAAGAATGTTATGTTTTATTGCTGAACTAGTAACCCTTTCTTTTCCATGCCTTATTTTGGATGATACAGCTCTTGGTAAAGCCCTTTTGTTTCGAACTTTTCGACATTATGATGCTGTTGGTTCTTTGGTGTGAAAATGGAGTACCCCAGGTCCGCAACCCATGCTTCATCGGAGTACACGGCTGCTTTTGGTGCTTTTCAGAGTAAATAGATATCTGAATAGGGTGTCCATAGTTTTTGTATGTAAAGGATTATTGACTTGAATTCTATTTTGGGTCATAACATTCGTGTTTGTGTGTATAACTGCTGGCTTTGCCATGCACTTTTGAACTCCCTTAATTCTATTGTGAGGATGTGAAAATCATTGCTTGTTTAGGTTTTTAACTTT
>QEOT01001573.1:18327-39926 GCA_003123785.1 Pterocarya stenoptera
ATCTCCGTGTCCAGGAACTGTTGTTGATACCAAGATTTGCCATCCAACTCAATTTGACTTTTACCTCAACAGCCATGCTGGAATTCAGGTAAACTTGGGTCATTTTGTTGCTTAAATTTGAAACTCTTGGCTTAAATTAAGGCTGGATGCATACCCAGGAACATACATATATTCTAAAGAAATAAGTTGGTTTTTCATTCTTATCTTATTTGCAGGGAACTAGTCGTCCAACACACTACCATGTGTTGTATGATGAGAACGGATTCAGCGCAGATGCATTGCAAATGCTTACAAACAATTTATGTTACACGTAATGTCCTTTTAATCCTCATTCATTAAACTCTTCCTACTATGCATTATAAACATTTCTGCATTGTTTATTTTGTAACTTCACTCAACATCCTTTTCAGGTATGCTAGGTGCACTCGATCAGTTTCTATAGGTTTGATTTCCTTCCTCTTGCTTTTCCTTTTTATTTAAGTTGTGCATGCTAACTTCATCCCTCGAAATGATGACTACTTGTACAGTGCCTCCTGCATATTATGCCCACTTGGCTGCATTTCGTGCACGATATTACATTGAAGGTGATTCATCGGAAAGTGGTTCAACTGGCGGGAATGAGAGCAGAACGGAGTTCCAGGCCCTTCCCCTCGTCAAGGATAACGTGAAGAATGTTATGTTTTATTGCTGAACTAGTAACCCTTTCTTTTCCATGCCTTATTTTGGATGATACAGCTCTTGGTAAAGCCCTTTTGTTTCGAACTTTTCGACATTATGATGCTGTTGGTTCTTTGGTGTGAAAATGGAGTACCCCAGGTCCGCAACCCATGCTTCATCGGAGTACACGGCTGCTTTTGGTGCTTTTCAGAGTAAATAGATATCTGAATAGGGTGTCCATAGTTTTTGTATGTAAAGGATTATTGACTTGAATTCTATTTTGGGTCATAACATTCGTGTTTGTGTGTATAACTGCTGGCTTTGCCATGCACTTTTGAACTCCCTTAATTCTATTGTGAGGATGTGAAAATCATTGCTTGTTTAGGTTTTTAACTTTATTTTTTTTTTTAGATATTTTTACCAGAAATTATCGGGTTTCTTTTGCAATCATTGATGATTTTGGAGAGAGGATCAAGTGTCCCAAGTAAAAACTGTTACAATAAACAAATGGATGAGGAAAAAAAATCATAATTAATGGGTAATGGATCAAAGGTTTGAAATTGTGTTCTTGGTTTGCCAAGTGGGCAATGGCAGGGGAAAGGTTTGTCTACAATAATATCCTCTGTATAGATAACTATGTAAGCATGTTTTGTTTCAGCTCATTCTCACTTTAATCCATTCCGAGGAACTTTGAATGCTAACCCATCATAATCTGATCAATTGCAAATGTTAGGCCATCACTCTTAACCCATCTCATTTATCATTACAATTTTTGTAAATTTTCATATAAAATATAATAAATAATTTAATTTTTTCAAATTCTAAAATAATAATAATATTAAAAAATAATATTCTAATAATATTTTATTAAACTCATCTCATTTTACTATCCAAACGAGCTCTTAGACACTTGGCAAAGAAATTTCCTGTTACAGCAGAATCTTCTTCTTGAACATTTGACCTCAATTACTCAAATTTTATTTTTTAAATAAACGAGGGCGTCACTTCCATTTATTAAAATCCTCATTTTAGGTGAAGGAAAACCGTATCTACATCAAAAGAATCAAAGATAAAAATGCATCACTACAAAAAACTATCGTCTAATGTAAGGGGTGCATAATCTATCCGTACGTAAAAGTCCCCTAAGCCTTCCCAAACCAACATCTTCTCCAAAAAAATCCATATTACCTCCCTCTATCCCATGTTTAGCCAAAAAATTTGCTACCATATTAGCCTCTCTAAAGACATGCTTGAACTGAACATTAAAAGAACTAACAAGACTTTGAGCTTCCTCCCAAAAATACCAATAATTACAAACCCCTGACACAAACCATCCCACAATAACACTTGAATCCGACTCCACGACAAAGTTTCTCAACTCGAGTTGGTTGCACATCCAAAGTCCATAAGCACCGCACGACATTCAGCAATAATATTAGTAGCTTATCCATAGCAGTGAGCAAAGCCCCCAACACATTACCACGATTATTTCGAACAATCCCACCTCCATCAGACAACCTAGGATTGCCACAAGATCTCCCGTCCACATTGAGCTTCACCAAACCAGCCCCCACGAAACCAACCTCGGCAATCTACCCCCCAACTCCTCCATTGAACAATTCAGATCTCTCAAAACCGAAACATTTGAGAGTCAAACTTCTAGCATTTCTACATCACTCCCGTAGCCTCCAGAATAAATCCCTTCACCATACGTAGCACCATCTTCCAATCAAATACCAACCCCTCCATTCAAGCACCACAACGTGCTTTCCAAAGCACCCAAGAAATAAAAACAAGAATAACACCACGTAAACAATGCACTTGTGAAGATTTTGAAGCTCTACACCACCAGACATTCATTACACCCACCTAAACTCAAGTATCCGGCAAATGAATGCCAAAAATCACTACAAAAAAATCTCAAACCTTCCTCAGCCCTTCCCCATCGCAAAGTATATGATCAACAGACTCAACTTGGGGAGACATACAATAATGATATTTTGAAACAATTGGAATGCTTAATTTTTTTATCACCTCATCTACTGGGATAGCCATTTGATAGGCACGCCAACATAAAAACGACATTTTCTTAGGTATATACGTTTGCCAAAGCCACTTTTTCCATGGGCACAACAAACCTTGGTTTCTTACAATATTTCACGCCGATTTGATTGTAAAATCCCATCTATGGTGTGCTTCCAAACCAAAATATCTTGCCCCTCTCGAATACGAACCTGTGACATTAAGATATTGTTCACCATTTCCTCATCCACAAGCCGTCGTAAACGATGCAAATTCCATTTCGTACCTTCAACCAGATGCCGGACCTGTACATCCCTATCACCCACCACGGATTGTCGATCAACAATAGGGCCATTGCCCAACCAGTTATCAAACCAGAAGCTCAAAGATCCCTCACGAACCAGCCATCTAGAATTATTTAAAACCAATGGAATAGCCTGAACCACCCCTCGCCAAAACCGAGAGCCTCTAACTCCTTCACACACCGAAGAAATATGAGCATGACCCACGTATTTGGAGCAAAAATATTCTGCTCGAAGAGAACCACCATTCAGCAACTTCCAAGCAAATTTTATGAATAAAGAAGTTTGTACCTCTGCCAAATCACGAATGCTCAGGCCCCCCTCCTCTACTGGCAAACATATATTTCTCCAAGAAACCCAAGGATACTTCTTAATCTCATCACTAGAACCCCAAAGAAAATTTGAAAAAATAGATTTCAACTTCCCAAAAATACCTTTAGGCAACCGACAACAAATGAATGGGTATACTATTAAGCACATGCTTGATAAGAATTATTTTTCCACCAAATGATAACAATTTATTCTTCCAACCCGCTAATTTTGTTTGCACCTAAGCCAACAAAGGCTCAAACAAACTCAACGTCAAACGCCCTACATGTAACGGAATGCCCATATAAGTGCAAGGCCACACACCCTCTACGAATTCTGAAATATTTCTCAATGCCATTCTTCAAGCACATGAAATATTAGATGAGAAATAAATTGAAGACTTTTGAGGATTTACTAGCTGTCTTGACATCTTTTCATATTTTTTTATTACTCTCCTCAAATTCTGAATAGAAGCTTTCCCACCATTCGCAAAAATCAGCAAATCATCGGCATACAATAAGCAAGTGATCCACACCCCCCCCCCCAACAAGCATTAAAATACTTAAGTTGGCCCTGTAAGAATGCTTTATGAAGCATCCTAGAGAGAAGTTCATCTGATAAAATAAAAAGATATGGCGAAAGGGAATCACCTTGATGTAACCCATGTGAAGGCTTGAAAAAACCTTTGTAGCTACCATTCAACATGACTGAAAAAACAAGTGAGGATATAGCGTTAAAAACAAGGAACGCCACTGATCAGAAAATCCCAACCTCCGCAACACCTCCATAAAAAATTTCCAATTTACTCGATCAGATGCTTTCACCATGAAGTTTCTTGTTGGCTTAAATGATTCCTATGCTTCAATAAGGAGTCAATTATTGCTTGTTGTTCCATTGCCTAGCATGGCTAAAGTGTTTTCTTTACTGCTTCAAGAAGAAAGTCAGAGGCAACTTACCAATTATACAAGCACTGAAACACATGCTTTGTTAGCACAGCAATTTACTCAACCTCATCAGCATATTCAATCCAAGTTCTCCAAAGAGAAGGCAAAGAAATCCTTACTGCATTGTACTCATTGTGGATACAATGGTCATATAATTGACAAATGCTTCCAATTGCATGGCTATCCCCCTGGATGGACTGGACCTAAAGGAAAAAGAAATCCTCCCTCTGCATCTGCAGCCATTTCAACTAAACAGGTCTATCCAAAATAGTAATGAGAACCAAAGGTTTTCTTTAACTGCTGAAGAGTTTAATAAGCTTCTAGCACTTGCCAACTTAAATTCATCCACTCAGACTACTAATTCATCCACAGCAGTTGTGAATTTAGTCACAACCCCTCAATTTTCTGGTAATACTTTCACTCAATGTAATTTTGCTTCTACCAAATTAAATTCTAATTTTTTTTTTGGATCCTAGATACTGGTGCAACAGATCATATGATCTGTTCACCTCTCCTATATTCCTCTACCCCTACACCAATTACAAGTTCTATTAATCTTCCTAATGGTCAAACTATTCCAGCATCATACATTGGAATAGTGAGTATCTCTACCACATTGCATTTAAACAATGTTTTGTGTGTCCCTAGTTTCTCATTCAATCTTTTATCTGTTTCTAAACTAACCAAAGACTCTAATCTTTGTATATCCTTTTTTGGCTCTTAGTGTCTTTTACAAGACCAATCAATGAAGAAGATGATTGGGATTGCATTTGAGAAACAAGGACTTTACCATCTATGTCAAGCTTCCTCGAAAGCTTATTCCTGCCATCAATATCAGTTTAATTCCCAACCATGTTTTGTTTCAGCCATTACTCAAAATCAGTCAAACCTTTGGCACTACAGATTAGGTCATGTCGGTCATGTCTCAAATTCTAGAATACCTTTTCTTAGACATAGACAATTCAATAACATTTGATTGTACAAATGTCTGTGAAATCTATCCAGTAGCAAAGTAGAAAAAGCTTTCCTTTCCTGTTTCATATTGTGGTTTTAAGTTTTTCTTAACTATGGTAGATGACTTTACAAGATGCACTTGGGTTTTCATGCTTAAAACAAAATTTGAAGTTGCATTTTTACTACCAAACTTTTGTAAAATGGTTAAAACACAATTTGACACTTCTGTCAAAACCATAAGAACAGACAATGGTTCAAATTTTATTTTTATAAAATTCTTTAATGAAAATGGCATTTTGCATCAAAGGAGTTGTGTAGAAACTCCACAATAAAATTGAGTTGTTGAAAGAAAACATCAACACTTATTATGCACAACTAGAGCATTAATGTTTCAAGCAAATTTACCTTTAACTTTTTGGAGTGACTGTGTGTTGACTGTAGCACATATCATAAATCAAATTCCAACCCCTATTCTTCAAAACAAAACACCTTTTGAAATATTATTTCACAAACAACCTAATCTTTCTCACTTAAAAGTTTTTGGCTGCTTATGCTTTGCATCTTCACTTACTAATTACAGACAAAAGTTTGATCAAAGGGCTACTAAATGTCTATTTCTAGGATATCCCCCTAATGTTAAAGGTTACAAACTCATGGACTTGAACACAAACAGAGTTTTCATCTCCAGAAATGTTGTGTTTCATGAAGCCAATTTCCCATTTAAAGGTCTCCCACTTAACTCTGAAATACATACATTTCTGTTTCCTCATTCAGAATTTGAACATGATCCTATCTATCATAATCTGAATATACCTTCAGCAAAGCCCAATGAACCAATTTCAGTTCATACAAATATTCCTATCTCTTCTGATCTGAATATACCTTCAGTAACCTCCAATGAACCAGTTTCAGCTCATCCAAACATTCCTATCTCTTCTGATCTGAATATACCTTCAGTAATCTCCAATGAACCAGTTTTATCTCACATAAACATTGATCATCATCAAATTGACTTACCTAATTCACATCTCAGAAAATCAACTAGAATTAAACAACCACCAAAATTTTTGCAAGATTATTATTGTGCTACTGCCTCATTGTTTCCATATGCAAACAATCCATCTACTTCTGCTGGTTGCTCCTCTAACACAGGTAATTTCTATCCTATATCTTCCTTTCTTTCTATTAGTAGACTTTCAGTACCACACAAAGCCTTTTTAGTTTCAATTTCTACTTCTCAAGAACCTAAAACATACAAGCAAGCTGCAAAATTACCTGAATGGCAAGTTGCTATGAAAAATGAACTTGATGATTTAAAGTTAAACAAAACTTGGGTGCTTGTTACTCTACCTAAAAATAAACAGACATAGGTTGTAAATGGGTTTTTAGAGTTAAATACAAGGCTGATCGAACTATAGAAAGGCATAAAGCAAGATTGGTAGCTAAAGGCTACACTCAACAAGAAGGTTTAGACTTCTTTGACACTTTCTCTCCGGTGGAAAAAATCACTTCCATTTGACTATTATTGGCCTATTGCTGCAATTAGAGGCTAGCACATTCACCAATTAGATGTAAACAATGCATTTTTACATGGTGAACTACATGAAGAAGTCTATATGGAAGTACCCCCTGGATTGACCATTACACAGTCCAATACAATTTGCAAACTTTTAAAGAGTCTTTATGGTCTGAAGCAGGCCTCTCGACAATGGTTTGCAAAGCTTTCTCATACCCTTCTTGATTATGGCTTCACTCGAGGCAATTCTGATTGCTCACTGTTTATCAAGAAAACTACTACTTCTTTCATAGCATTACTAGTCTATGTAGATGATGTTCTACTAGCTAGTGATAATTTGTATGATATTCAAAAACTTAAGACCTTTTTGCATGACAAGTTCACTATTAAAGACTTGGGGGAACTTAGGTACTTCCTTGGATTGGAAATAGCTAGATCAAAGTCTAAAATTTCACTTTGTCAAAGAAAGTATGCTTTAGACATACTTCAAGATACGGGTCTCATTAGTTCTAAGCCAGCTGCATTTCCAATGGAATCCAACCTCAAGCTCACTGCAAATGATCCCAATCTTTATGTGGATGCTTTAGCCTACAGAAGACTAGTTGGCAAATTATTATATTTAACAATCACAAGACCCAATCTTGCCTATGTTGTTCAAGTTCTCAGCCAATTTCTTGCCAAACCAGCTGTCTCTCATTATCAAGCTACTATTCGAGTGCTTAGGTACTTAAAAGCAACACCAGGCCAAGGGTTGTTCTTTTCTTCCTCTTCAGACTTGAAGCTTAAAGCTTTCTCAGATAGTGACTGGGCAGGTTGTATAGACACTCGAAGAAGTGTTACAGGCTTTGCTATTTTTTTAGGAGATTCATTAATCTCATGGAAATCCAAGATACAAGCTACAATTAGTCGATCATCTGCAGAAGCAGAATACAGGGCTCTTGCAGCAACTACATGTGAGGTGTAGTGGCTGCTCTATGCTCTACAAGATCTCAATGTTGATCATCCTCAGCCAACAATGCTCTACACTGACAGCAAATTAGCTTTCTCTATTGCCACTAATATAGTTCAACACAAGAAAACAAAGCACATCCAAATAGATTGTCATCTTGTTAAGGAAAAGATGCAGCAAAACATCATCAAGCTCTTTTTTATTCCTTCGAGATTACAATTAGCAGACATCTTCACTAAGCCTCTCGGGTCATTGCTTTTTCATCATACTCTTCGCAAGATGAACATTCTAAACACACATGTTCATCTTAAAGGGGGGGGTTGGAGTATAGCCTCTCACATTGACAAAATGGAATTAAAATCAAAAGAGAAAAAGCTAAAAGTAGAGAAGGCAAATCAAAATTTGTAATTCTGTTATTTCAGTTATTTTTCTGTTATTTCTTCAAGTATATATAAACACTAGTTCACTCATTGTAAAAGTATCAAATTATTCATGAAAGGTTTTCATATCTCTTTCTTTTGCTTCTGTCCACAAGTTACACATTGTGTTCATCAAAAAATCAACACAAAGAAGCAATACAATCACTTTATGACTCGTCTCTATTTGAGCCTTCCTTCAAAATTTGAGACTTGTATGTAGATGGCAACAAAGACCTTAGTTGGTTTAAGACTTGCCCAATTGGCAAGCAAGTAAAGAGTTTAAGAGAGCGTGACATGCAAGTAGCAACACACTCCAATCTTTTATTTATTAGCATAAAAAAAATGTTTGTACTTTTGACTTTATTTCTAAGCATACGAATTCTACAGTAAATAATCTGTTACACAATAGAGACAAAATCTCCCGTCTTAATGAGAAGATTGAGATTTTATTATTTATATTCCTCTTCACGTGTGGATTAGACTTTTCGTTAATCCAATGGTAGAATATTTAGTTAATGGGGTGAAGTGTAAAACCAAAAATTGAACTCAAGATCTATGCTCTGATACTAAATAAAATTATCACTTATTTCAAAAACTTAGGTCGATGAAAAAAATAGATTTTATTATTTATATTATATTTTAACAAAAACAAAACAAATGGTAATAAGTCATTGATCTAATCAGGTTAAAAACTTGAAGATTACACGTGAATTCCCCTACATAAATTATGCATTTATCTTACGTTATGAAACTGCTTGCCAACAAGGATTTGAAAAGTGGATAATTTAATTTTTAACTTATCACATGCACAATGAATGAATGAACTCCTCAATGCTTCTCCAAATTTGAATCTACAAAATGGCAACATTCACATTGAAGAGACAACAACGAGACTATTGTCCAAACATCATGTTAAGGTGTCTTTTGTAACCACCAGGCCAGAAATGGAGAAAGAGTCATTCCCAACCCACGGTGGCAGTACAGGCCTTGGTTGGTGTCGTTTGAAGCCCACAACAACAGTCCGAAGAGATAGTACAGAATCCATACATCCATTGTAGTAAATAGAAAATAAATATAGCAAATATAAATTGAGAATGAGACATAAATTTACGTAGTTCGGAATAGGGCCTACGTCCATGACTCGTTTAGAGGGCAAAACCACTATAAATGAGTGTATTTTATAGTCTCTCATGGTCTCTCATATCTCACTGTACAAACCCTAATGCGTAAAGAAAATAATAAAGCTAAAGCTTCCGTCTAGAAGTTGAAGAAGCTTTCGCATCCATTCACCCAAAAGTCCCCATTTCTCAACTAATCCAATCCTTTTTATTGACCTCTATCATTGATCGGTGAAGAATTCGGTTTTATCTCACTTCATTGTCAACTTTTGAGTTCCAAACCCCATTCTCTCTATTTTCCCCTCCTTTTTGTCACTTCCTTTTGAAACATTGTCCTCCTTTCCTCAACCGTTGTCCCCCCATCTCCTTTTTCACTATTATTTCTGATGAATGCCATTCAATAGATTGGGTCATGGATGTCATATTGGGTCTGGGCTATTTTATCCATTCCAGTTGACTCCTGATGCCTTGAGAAGATAATAAAAATGAAGCTTCTGTCTAGAGGTGAAGAAGCACTCACATCCAGTAGCCCATAAGTCCTTTTCTCTCAACTGATTTGATCCTTTTTATTGGTATCTGTCAGTGGTTTTTGAAAAAATCGGCATTATGTCACTCCACTGTCCATTTTTGCATGCCTAAACCCCTTCTCTCTATTTTTCCCTCCTTCCCTTCACTTCTTTTTGACACATTGTCCTCATTTCTCAACCTTTGTCCCCTCATCTCTTTTTTTTTTCTCTTTTTCCTAATGAAGGTCACCCAATGGACTAGGTCATGGATGCCATATTGGACCTGGGTTATTTTATCCATTTTAGTTGACCCCTAATGCATGGAGAAAATAATAAAACTGAAGTTTTTATCTGGAGGTTGAAGAAGCTCTAGTATCCAATCACCCAAAGTCTCATTCTTTCAACCGATCTAATCCTTTTATTGGTCATTGTTAGTACTTGGTGAAGAATTCGGTTTTATATTACTTTATTATCCACTTTTGTGTGCTTGACCCCCTTCTGTCTCTTTCCCCCTCCTTTCTGTCACTTCCTTCTAATACCCTGCCATCCTTTCCATAGTCTTTGTCCCCTCATCTCCTTTTTCTATCTTTTTCCTGATGAAGGCCACCCAATGGACTAGGCCATGGATGCCATATTGGGCTTGGGCTCTTTTATCCCTTCCAATTGACCCTTAATGCCTAGAGAAAATGATAAAATTGAAGCATCTGTTTGGAGTTTGAAGAAGCTCGCACATCCAGTCACCCAGAAGTCACATTCTTTTAGCCGATCTAATTTCTTTTATTAGCCTCTGCTAGTGGTTGGTAAAACATTCGGTTTTATGTTACTTCATTATCTACTTTTGCATGTCTAACCCACCTTCTCTCTATTTTCTCCTCATTTCCTTCACTTCATTCTAACACATTTCTCTCCATTCCTCAGTCTTTATCTCTTTATCTCCTTATCTCATTTTCTCTCTATTTCTTGATAAGGCCACCCAACAGACTGGGCCATGGATATTATATCAAGTCTAAGTTATTTTATCCCTTCCAATTGGCCCCTAATACCAGGAGAAAAAAAAATGAAACTTCCATTTTGGAGGTGAAGAATCTCTCCTATCCAGTCGTCGAGAACTCTCCTTCTCTTAGCCGATCTGTTCCCTCTTATTGGCCTTTCTCAGTGGTTGGTGAAGAATTCAACTTTATGTCACTTCATTGTCCACTTTTGTGTGTTTGGCCTCCTTCACTCTATTTTTAGTTTTTTTCTCTGCTTTTTGTCACTTCCCTATAACACATTGTCCTCATTTCCTCAATATTTCTCCCCTTATATCTTCTTTCTCTCTTTTTCTTAATAAAGGTCACCTAATGAACTGGGCCATGTATGTCATATTGGGTAGGCTATTTTATCCCTTTCAATTGCTGCCTAATGCTTGGAAAAATAATAATAAATGAAGTTTTTGTTCAGAAGAAAAAGAAGCTTGTGCATCCAGTAGCCCAAAAGTCCCATTCTCTCAACCGATCTAATCCCTTTTATTGGCGTCTCTCAGTGGCTGGTGAAGAATTCAGCTTTATGTCACTTCACTGTCCATTTTTGCATACCTGACCCCGTTCACTCTAGTTTTCCCTCCTTTTCGTCACTTTCTTCTCACACTTTGCCTTCCTTTCCATCACTTCCTTCTGACACATTGTCCTCCTTTTCTCAGTCTTTGTCTCATCATCTCATTTTTCTCTTTTTCTCTTGAAGAAAGACACCCAATGGACTGGGCCATTGATTCCATATTAACTTCGGCTATTTTATCCCTTCTAGTTAATCCCAAATGCCGGAAAAAAAATAATAATAAAACTGAAGTTTCTGTCTAGAAGTTAAAGAAGCTCGTGCATCTAGTCGCTCAGAAGTCCCCTTCTCTCAGTCGATCTGATTCTTCTATTGGCCACTGTCAGTGCTTGGTGAAGAGTTCGGCTTTATGTCATTTTATTGTCTACTTTTGCATGCCTAACACCCATTCTCTCTCTTTTTTCCTCCTTTCTGTCACTTCCTTCTAACACATTACTCTCCTTTTCTCAACATTTATCCATTCATCTCCTTTTTCTATATTTTTCTTAATAAAGACCACCCAATGGACTAGACCGTTAATGCCATATTGGGTCTGTGCTCTTTTGTCCCATTCGAGCCCTAATGCCTAGAGAAAATGGTAAAATTGAAGCATCCTACTGGAGGTTGAAGAAGCTCGCACATCCAATAATCCAAAAGTTCCATTCTCCCAGCCAATCTGATCCATTTTATTAGCCTCTATCAATGATTAGTGAAGAAATCGTCTTTATGTCATTTCACTATCCACTTTTACATCCCTAGCCCCTTTTCTCTCTAGTTTTCCCTCCCTTCTGTCACTTCCTGCTGACGCATTTTCCTCCATCCCTCAGTCTTTATCTCATCATCTCTCTCTCTCTTTTTCCTCATGAGGGTCACCCAATAAACTAGGTCATGGATGCCATATTGGGATTGTATTATTTTATCTCTTCCAGTTGACCCTAAATGCCTACAGAAAATAATAAAAATGAAGCTTCTGTCTGGAAGTGAAAAAGCTCGCGCATCCAGTCTCCTAGAACTCCCATTCTCTCAACCAATTTGATCCCTTTTATTAGTCTATGTCAGTGGTTGGGGAAGAATTCAGCTTTATGTCACTTCATTATCTACTTTTACGTGTCTAAGCCTCATTCTCTCTATTTTCCTCTCATTTCTGTCACTTTCTTCTGACACGTTGCTCTCTATTCCTCAACTTTTGTCTCCTAATGTCATTTTTCTCTCTTTTTCCTATGTAGGCCACCAAATGAACTGAGCTATGGATGCTATATTGGGCATAGGCTATTTTATCACTTCAAATTGACACTAATGCCTAGAAAAAATAATAAAACTGAAGTTTCTGTCTAAAGGTTGAAGAAGCTCTTTCATCCAGTCGCTTAGAAACCCTCTTCTCTCAATCGATCTGATCCCTTTTATCGGCCTCTATCAATGGTTGATGAAAAATTCAGCTTTATATCACTTCATTATCCAATTTTGCGTGCCTGGACTCATTCTCTCTATTTCCCCTCATTTCTATCACTTCCTTCTTATACATTGCCCTCCTTTCTATAGCTTTTGTTCCTTCATCTCATTTTTCTCTCTTTTTCTTGATGAAATCCACCCAATCAACTTGGCCATTGATGCCATATTGGGCCTGGGCTATTTTATCCCTTCCAATTAATCCCTAATATGTGGAGAAAATAATAAAAGTGAAGTTTCTATCTGGAGGTTGAAGAATCTCATATATCCAGTGGGCTAGAAGTCTCCTTCTCTCAGCCAATCTAATCTTTTTTTTTGCTATTTTCAAAGCTTAATGAAGAATTCGACTTTATGTCACTTTACTATCCACTTTTGCATACTTAAGAGCACTTGTAGTGATCTAGTCGTACATAAAATATAGCCAAAATGTGACTAACAAACTCAAAACATACCCTATAACAAACTCAAAAAAGTTACTATAAATTTAGCTTGCAGCTTTTCAACTAGCCAAATATAGCAAGTGAAACATTTTTTCAACTTTTCAACTGGCTGGCCAAACATTGTTTTTCATTATTTTATTTTTCCTGCTATCTCATTTTGCTGAAATTTTCTTCCGCCTCTCTCATTTCGCATGGAGATTTCTCTACACTGGGTATTTGATTTTTGGCACCTTCGACCGCCACAGGGAGCTAGATTTCTGGTCGTGAAGCTTTCTCATTTCGCATGGAGCTTTCTCTACTCTTTCATTTCCCCTCTACTCTGTGATTTCTCTCGAGCTAACAATCTTTCATACGATTTTTCTCTCTCTCAGTTACTGGATTCGAACTAAAACTAAAAATTATGAGTTTATTGTTTCCAATTTGGGATTGTTTAAATTTATTAACTAGGATAACCCCTGGGGTTGGGTTGAATTTGTTATCTATTTGTATTAATGAAAATTATAAATAGATATTTAAATAGAATAGTGATAGATTTAGAGAGTTTGTTATTTAGTGTATTTGAAAATTGACTACCTAAATTAGAAAAAATGAATTTTCTAGTCAAATTTTGATTAAAGAATAGCTAGGCCACTACTAATACTCTGACCGCCCCTCCAATTCTCTCTCTTTTCCCCTCATTTCTGTCCCTTCATTCTGACACTTTGTCATCATTTCCTCAGTTTTTATCCCCTCATCTAGAAAAGGAAAAAAAATAGTAAAAGAAGATCTCATTTTTCTATCTTTTTCCTGATGAAGGTCACTCAATAGACTAGGCCATGGATGCAATATTGGGTTTAGGCTCTTTTATCTCTTCCAGTTGACCCCTAATATCTAGAGAAAGTGATAAAACTAAAGCATCCATCTGGAGGTTGAAGAAGCTTGCACATCCAGTCGCCCAAAAGAACCCTTCTCTCAACCGTAAGGGTGGCAATATGTGACACAACCCATTGACCTAATTGGAACACGACACGAGATTAGTGGGTTTTGGTTTGATGTTAACGGATTCAGGTCAAAACGTGTTGATCCATTAAAACACGATTCATTAATTTTTCACTACCAAGTCAACCCGCTTAACCCATTAGTGACCCATTAAATTTTTTACTCAAAATTACAAATATATACTTTTTAAACTAAAATTAAAAAAAAATACTCTAACACTATTTCGTATTTCCTAACTCTCTCTCAGACCCTCACTCTCTCTCCATTCTCAGTTTAGTTAGTTCTCACAAGTCATGACCTCCTCCCACACTTCCTCTAGATTGTAATTTTGGTGTTTGTATTGTTTGGGTTGTAATTTGGACTTAAGTAGCTAGTTTTATATTTTTTAGAGATATTGTGATTTTAACTTTTATATAAAATTGTATTGATCAAGTCAAATGGATTATTTGGGTCACTTCAACTCATTCATATAAACGGGTTGACAAGGGTCGAAACGGGTCATGTTGGGTTGATATAGTTTTAATTAATTCATAACGGGTCGTGTTAGAATTTGAAAATCTGGCCCATTAAGCTTAACGGGTCTTGTTCGGGTTGATACATATCGTATAATATACACGACTTGACACAATAGGAACACGACCCGTTAATAAGATTTGCCACCCCTAGTCAACAGATAT
This sequence comes from Pterocarya stenoptera, assembly GCA_003123785.1. Taxonomy (NCBI): domain Eukaryota; kingdom Viridiplantae; phylum Streptophyta; class Magnoliopsida; order Fagales; family Juglandaceae; genus Pterocarya; species Pterocarya stenoptera. Next base: position 33,134 of record QEOT01001573.1, read on the forward strand.
AATCCCTTTTATTGGCATTTGTTAGTGCTTGGTGAATAATTCGGCTCTATTCACTATCTACTTTTGCGTGTCTAACCCCCTTCTCTCTATTTTCCACTCCATCAGTCACTTCATTCTGACACCTTGCCCTCCTTTCCTCGGTATTTATCCCCTCATCTTATTTTTCTATCTTTTACCTAATGAAGGCAACCCAATGGACTAGGTCATGGATGTCATATTGGGTTTGAGCTCTTTTATCCCTTGCAATTGATCCCTAATGCCTGGAGAAAATGATAAAAATGAAGCATTCGTCTAGAGGTTGAAGAAACTCGCACATCTGATCGCCCAGAAGTCTCATTCTCTCAGCCGATCTGGTCCCTTTTATTGGTCTCTATCAGTGGTTGGTGAAGAATTCGGCTTTATGTCACTTCATTATCCACTTTTGCATGTCTGGCCCCCTTCATTCTATTTTTTTTTCTTATTTTCGTCATTTCCTTCATATACATTGCCCTCCTTTACGCATCATTTGCCCTTCATCTTCTTTTTCTCTTCTTTTTTTTTTTTTCCTAATGAAAGCCACCCTATAGACTAGGCAATTGAAATCATTTTGGGCCTAGGCTATATGCCTCGACAAAATAATAAAACTGAGATTTCTATCTGAAGGTTGAAGAAACTCGTCCATCCAATTGCCCAAAAGTCCCTTTATCTCAACCGATCTGATCCTTTTATTGCCCAGAACTCCATTGTCCACTTTTGCATGCCCAACCCCCTTCTTTCTATTTTTCCATTCTTTCCGTCATTTCCTTCATATAGCCCTCATTTACCCATCATTTGCCCCTCATCCTCTTTTTCTCTCTTTCTTCTAATGAAGGCCACCCTATGGACTAGGAAATGAATGTCATATTGGGCCTAGATTATTTTAACCCAACCAGTTGACCCCTAATGCCTATAGAAATAATAAAATGGAAGATTTTATCTTGAGGTTGAAAAAGCTTGTGCATCCAGTTGCTCGAATTTTTTATGAAATCCACCCAATCGATTGGATCATTGATGTCATATTGGGCCTGGGCTATTTGATTCCTTCTGGTTAACCCCTATTTCTAGGAGAAAATAATAAAATAGAAGTTTTCCCCTCGAGATGAATAAGCTCGTGCATCCAGTTGCCCAGAACTCCTCTTCTCTCAGTTGTTATGATCCCTTTTATTGGACTAAGTCACTGGTTGGTGAAAAATTCGGCATTATGTCACTTCATTGTCCACTTTTGCATGCCCGAACCACTTCTTTCTATTTTCTCTTTATTTCCGTCATTTCCTTTATATACATTGCCCTCTCATGCACATCATTTGCCCCTCATCTTTTTTTTTCTCTCTTCTTTCTGATGAAGGTCACCCTATGAACTGGACAATGGATGTCATATTGGGCTTGGATTATTTTATCCCAACCAGTTGATCCCTAATGCCTGCAGAAAATAATAAAACTAAAGTTTTTATCTTGAGGTTGAAGAAACTTGTGCATCCAGTTACTCAGAAGTCTCCTTCTCTCAACCGATCAAATCCCTTTTATTGGCCTCTGTTAGTGGTTGGTGAAGAATTCAGTTTTATGTCACTTCACTAACAACTTTTGTGTGCCTGACCCACTTCTCTTGATTTTTTCCTATTATCTGTCACTTCCTTTTGACACATTGCCCTCATTTGTTCAGTTTTTGTTACCTCATCTCTTTTTTCTCGCTTTTTCCTGATAAAAACCACCCAATGACATGGGCCATAGATGTCACATTGGACTTATGGTATTTTATCTCTTCCAGTTGGCCTCTAATACCCAGAGAAAATAATAAAAATAAAGTTTCAGTCTGGAGGTTGAAAAAACTCATGCATCCAGTCACCCAAAAGTCCCTTTCTATAAGCCAATCTAATCCATTTTATTAGCCTTTGTTAGTGGTTAGTGAAGATTTCAGTTTTATGTCACTTCATTGTCTACTTTTGCGTTTCTAATCCCTTTCTATCTATTTTCTCCTCCTTTCCATCACTTTCTTTTGACACATTGCCATCCTTTCTTCAGCATTTGTCCCTTCATATATTTTTTCTCTCTTTTTCTTGATAAAAGTCACCTAATGGACTCAGCCATGGGTGCCATATTGGATTTGGGTTATTTTATTCCTTCTAATTGTCCCCTAATATCTGGAGAAAATAATAAAACTAAAACTTCTGTTTGGAGGTTTAAGAAGATCTAGCATCCAGTCACCCAGAAGTGCCTTTTTATCAGCCGATCTAATCCCTTTTATTGGCTATTGTTAGTGGTTGGTGAAGAATTTAGCTTTATGTCACTTCACTGTTTACTTTTTCATGCCTAACCCCCTTTATTTCTATTTTCCCCTAATTTCCATCACTTTCTTCCGACACTTTACTCTCCTTCCGCATCAGTTGCCCTTAATCTTCTTTTTCTCACTTTTTTCTGATGAAGGTCACCCAATGGACTGAGCCATGGCTGTCATATTCGACTTGGGCTTGTTTATTCCTTCTAGTTAACCCTAATGCTTGCAGAAAATAATAATATGTAAGTTTTTGTCTGGAAGTTAAAGAAGCTAGTGCATCCAGTTACTCAGAAGCCTTCTTCTTTCAAACGACATGATCCCTTTTATTGGCCTCTAATAGTGGTTGGTGAAGAATTCAGCTTTATGTCACTTCACTATCAACTTTTACGTGCATGGCCCCATTTTCCATCACTTCCTTCTGACACATTGCCCTCCTTTCATCAGTCTTTGTCCTCTCATCTCATTTTTCTTTCTTTTTCTTGATGAAATCCATACAATTAACTAAGTCATTAATGTCATATTGGGCCTGGGCTATTTGATTCATTCCTGTTGACCCCAATTGCTTGGAGAAAATAATCAAACTGAAGCTTCTGCATCAAGGTGAAGAAGCTCATGCATCCAGTCACCCAGAACTCTCTTTCTCTCAATCGATCTAATCCCTTTTATTGGCCTATGTCACTGGTTGGTGAAGAATTTGGCTTTATATCATTTCATTGTCCACTTTTGCATACCCAATCCCCTTCTTTCTATTTTCTCCTTCTTTCCATCATTTCCTTCATATACATTGCCCTCATTTACGCATCATTTACCCCTCATCTTCTTTTTCTCTCTTTTTTATGGTAAATGCCACCCTATGGACTGGGCAATAGATGCCATATTGGACCTGGATTATTTTATCCCAACCAGTTGACCCCTAATGCCTGGCAGAAAATAATAAAACTGAAGTTTTTGTCCTGAGGTAGAAGAAGCTCGTGCATCCAGTTTCTGAGAAGTCCTCTTCTCTCAGCCGATTCAATCCCTTTTATTAGCCTTTGTAAGTAGTTGGTAAACAATTCAGCTTTTGTCACTTCACTATCAACTTTAGTGTGCCTGACCCGCTTCTCTTTATTTTTTCCTATTATCTGTCACTTCCTTCTAACACATTTCCCACCTTTCCTCAGCCTTTGTCACCGCATCTCCTTTTTCTCATTTTTTTCTGATAAAAGCCACCCAATGCCCTAGGCCATGAATGTCACATTGGGCATATGGTATTTTATCCTTTCCAGTTGACCTCTAGTACTTAGAAAAAATAATAAAAATAAAACTTATGTTTAGAGGTTGAAAAAGTCCATGCATCTAATCGCCCAGAAGTGCCCCTCTATCAGTCGATCTAATCCATTTTATTGGTTTTTGTTAGTGCTTAGAGAAAATCTCAACTTTATGTAATTTCCTTGTCTACTTTTGAGTGTCTAGCCTCTTTCTATCTAGTTTCTACTCCTTTTCGTCACTTCCTTTTGACACATTGCGCTCTTTTCTTCAACCTTTGTCCCATCATCTCTTTTTTCTCTCTTTCTCTTGATGAAGGTCACCTAATGGACTAGGTCATGGATGTCATATTGGGCCTAGGCTATTTTATCCCTTCCAGTTGACCCCTAATTCCTAAAGAAAAAAATAAAACTAAAGTTTTTCTCGGGAGGTTGAAGAAGCTCGTGTATCTAGTTGCCCAGAGTCTCTCTTCTCTCAACCTATATGATACCTTTTATTGGCCTCTATTAGTGATTAGTGAAGAATTCAGTTTTATGTCAATTCACTATCCACTTTTGCGTGCCTAGCCCCATTCTTTTTATTTTCCCACATTTCCGTCACTTCCTTCTGACACCTTGCCTTCTTTTCATCAGCATTCGTCCCCTCATTTCAGTTTTCTCTCTTTTTCTTGATGAAATCCACCAAATCAACTGAGTCATTGATGCCATATTGGGACTGGGTTATTTGATTCCTTTCTATTGACCCCTATTGCTTGGAGTAGATAATAAAACTGAAGCTTCCGCCTCGAGGTGAAGAAGCTCGCGCATTGAGTTGCCCAGAACTGCCCTTCTTTCAATCGATCTTATCCCTTTTATTGGCCTATGTCACTAGTTCGTGAAGAATTCGACTTTATGTTACTTCATTGTCCACTTTTGCATGCCCGACCCCCTTCTGTCTATTTTCTCCTCTTTTTTTCCTTCATTTCCTTCATATAGATTACCCTCATTTACATATCATTTACCCCTTATCTTTTTTTTTCTCTTTTTTTTGATGAAGGCCACCCTAGAGACTGGGCAATGGATGTCATATTGGGCCTGGATTATTTTATCCCAACCAGTTGACCCCTAATGCCTGCAGAAAATAAAATTGAAGTTTTTTTCTTGAGGTTAAAGAAACTCGTGCATCCAATTACTTAGAAGTCCCCTTTCTCTCAGCGGATTCAATCCTTTTTATTGGCCTTTGTTAGTGGTTGGTGAACAATTCAGTTTTATATCACTTCACTATCAACTTTTGTGTGCCTGACCCGCTTCTATTTATTTTTTCATACTATCTGTCACTTCCTTCTAACACCTTGCCCTCTTTTCCTCAGCCTTTGTCATCTCATCTCTTTTTTCTCGTTTTTTCTTTATGAAAGCCACCCAATGACCTAGGCCATGGATATCACATTGGGCTATGGTATTTTATCACTTCCTGTTGACCTCTAATACCTAGATAAAATAATAAAAATAAAGCTTTCATCTGAAGGTTGGAAAAGTTCATGCATCCAGTTGCCTAGAAGTCCCTTCTATCAGCCGATCTAATCCGTTTTATTAAATTTCAACTTTATGTCACTTCATTGTCTACTTTTGCATGTCTGGCTCATTTCTATCTATTTTTCCCTCATTTCCGTCACTTCCTTTTGACACATTGCCCTCATTTCTTCAGTCTTTGTCTCCTCATCTATTTTTTCTCTATTTTTCTTGATGAAGGTCACCTAATGGACTTGGCCATGGATGTCATATTGGGCCTGGGCTATTTATTCCTTCCAGTTGACCCCTAATACTTGGAGAGAATAATAAAACTAAAGCTTCTGTTTGGAAGTTTAAGAAGCTCTAGCATCCAGTTGCCCAGAAGTTCCTTTCTCTCAGTCGATCTAATCTCTTTTATTGGCCTCTTTCAGTGGTTGGTGAAGAATTAGGTTTTATGTCACTTCACTGTCCACTTTTTCATGCCTGACCCCATTTATTTCTATTTTTCTCCTCATTTCCATCACTTTGTTCTGACACCTTACTCTCATTTTTGCATCCTTTACCCTTAATCTTATTTTTCTCTCTTTTTTTCTGATGAAAGTCACCCAATGGACTGGTCCATGGATGCCATATTGGACTTGGTCTACTTTATTCATTTCAGTTGTTTCCTGATGCTTGCAGAAAATAATAAAACTTAAATTTTTGTTTGGAGGTTGAAGAAGCTCGTGCATCCAGTCGCCCAAAAGCCCTCTTCTCTCAACCGATATGATCTCTTTTACTGGCCTCTATCAGTGATTGGTGAAGAATTCAGCTTTATGTCACTTCACTATCCATTTTTATGTGTCTGACCCCATTCTCTTTATTTCTCTTCATTTCCATTACTTCCTTTTAACACATTGCCCTCATTTCCTCAATCTTTGTCTCCTAATCTCATTTTTCTCTCTTTTTCTTGATGAAATCCACCCAATTGACTAGTTCATTGATGTCATATTGGGCCTAGGCTATTGATTCCTTCCTAGTGACTCATATTGCTTGGAGAAAATAATAAAACTAAAGCTTTCGTTTGGAGGTTGAAGAAGCTCGCGCATCTAGTCGTCCAGAAGTCCCATTCTCTTAGCCGATCTGATCCCTTTTATTGACCTTTATCGGTAGTTGGTGAAGAACTCGCTTTATGTCACTTCACTGTTCACTTTTTGGTGCGTGACCCCCTTCTCTCTATTTTTCCTTCCTTGCCATCACTTACTTTTGACATATTGCCCTTATTTTCTCAGTATTTGTCCCCTTATTTCATTTTTCTTTTTTTTTCCTAATGAATGTCACCCAATGGAATGGGCCATGGATTTCATTTTAGACATCGGCTATTTTATCCCTTCAAATTGACCCTAATGTTTGGAGAAAATAATAAATTTAAAGCTTCTGTTTGGAGGTTAAGGAAACTTTTGAATCCAATCACCCAGAATTTGAATTGCCTCTGGCAATCTGATCCCTTTTATTAGTCTCTGTCAGTAGTTGGTAAAGAATTCGGCTTTATTTAATTTCAATGTCCATTTTTACATCCTTAGCCCCCTTCTCTCTCTTTTTCCCTCCTTTCTGTCACTTTGTTCTGACACATTGTCCTTCTTTCCTCATCTTTTGTTCTCTTATCTCATTTTCTCTCTTTTTCCCTGAAGAAGGTCACCCAATAGACTGAGTCATGGATGCCATATTTAGCATGGGCTATTTATCCATTCCACACCCATTTAAGGGTGTCACTATTAAGTGCTTATGACAT
>QEOT01001576.1:3341-16276 GCA_003123785.1 Pterocarya stenoptera
AGCGGGGCCCGAGAATTGATGTGTATTCGAATCATAGGAGCTAGTAATCGACGATATGCTCATATTGGTGACGTTATTGTTGCTGTAATCAAGGAAGCAATACCAAATACACCTTTAGAAAAATCTGAAGTGATCAGAGCTGTAATTGTACGTACTTGTAAAGAACTCAAACGTGACAATGGTATGATACTACGATATGATGACAATGCTGCGGTTGTTATTGATCAAGAAGGAAATCCCAAAGGAACTAGAATTTTTGGTGCGATCGCACGGGAATTGAGACAGTTAAATTTCACTAAAATAGTTTCATTAGCACCTGAAGTACTATAAGTATAATAAAGATAAGACTCCAATATAATATAGTTATAGCATTTGAATAAAATATGAATAAAATAGATAAAATGAATTAGTAGATTTTTCTCACGCATATATCTTTAACAATTCATATCATAAAAAAANAATAAAGATGAGACTCCAATATAATATAATTATAGCATTTGAATAAAATATGAATAAAATAGATAAAATGAATTAGTAGATTTTTCTCACGCATATATCTTTAACAATTCATATCATAAAAAAAATATATAAAGAAAAAAAACATGTTGATCATATCCAAATTCGGGGGCAACAATAATTTTAGTTTATCATGGGTAAAGACACTATTGCTGATATAATAACTTCTATACGAAACGCTGACATGAATAGAAAAGGAACGGTTCGAATACCATCTACTAACATCACCGAAAACCTTCTTAAAATACTGTTAAGAGAAGGTTTTATTGAAAACGTGAGGAAACATCAGGAAAGCAACAAATATTTTTTGGTTTTAACCCTACGACATAGAAGGAATAGGAAAGGGCCATATAAAACTGTTTTAAATTTAAAACGGATCAGTCGACCCGGTCTACGAATCTATTCGAACTATCAACGAATTACTAGAATTTTAGGCGGGATGGGAATTGTAATTCTTTCCACTTCTCAGGGTATAATAACGGACAGAGAGGCCCGACTAGAAGGAATTGGCGGAGAAATCTTATGTTATATATGGTAAGCTTTCTTATATCCAACTTAGATATGGAACTCTCCTATTAATTTGTGAAAAAAAAACGGGTTTCTAATATAACTCTCCTCCTACATTAGTTAATACTTCAAAGAGGGTTTGTTTTACCTGGAATAAAAGGAAAAAAAAAAGGGTTTTTAATCTTTAGCACAATCTATATACTCAGAATAGGTTCAAAATTTAATTGAGTAGATGTATCTAGGGAGCATTCACTTTGAAGCGTCTATTCCCTAGATACGTATGTCGTGATATTTGATTTCACAATTATTTCGGAACTGAATCAATTTAGAAAAGACCTAAAGTTTAGGATTTATCAATAGGCAATGTTGCTCCAATATCCAACCAAAGGGCTATTGCAGTACCAATCAAAAGGACAGTTGTCGCTACGGGCCGACGAAATGGATTTCGGAATTTATTAACATTCTCTAAAAAGGGTACGGTTACTAATCCCGCAGGTACTGAAGCCATTAAAAGAACACTCAATAACTTATTGGGCATTGTACGAAGTATTTGAACTACGGGAAAGAAATACTATTCAGGCAATATTTCTAAAGGAGTTGCAAATGGATCTGCGGGTTCACCAATCATTGATGGTTCTAGAACCGCTAAACCTACGTTACATGCGATAGTGCCTAGAATTACTACTAGAAAAATATATAAAAGATCATTGGGCCATGCGGGTTCTCCATAATAATTATGACCCATACCTTTAGCCAATTTAGCTCTTAATACAGGATCATTCAAGTCAGGTTTTTTTGTTATTGGGATAGGTGAATTATTATGGATCCATCCCCCGAGGGAACCGGACATGATAATTTTTCATCATCCGGCTCGAGCACAAATCAAACGAATGCAAGTGATTCAGTTCTTACAGGTAAATGCTCAATACCCAAGTAGGCTTAAAAAATTGACCATGATCAAGTGCTTTCTGGGTCGTCTCAGACCTTGCGATTGGATTTTATTCCCAAAAAATGAAAAAAAAAGGGGTTTTGAATCTTTCGCACAATCCATATACGCAGAATAGATTCAAAGTTTAATTGAATAGATATATCTAGGGAGAATTCCCTTTGAAGCGACTATACCCTAGATACATATGCCGTGATATTTTATTTCACGATTAGTGCAGAACTGGATCAATTGAAAAAAGAGCTAAAGTTAAGGATTGATCAATAGGTAACGTTGCTCAAATACCCAACCAAAGGGCTATTGCAGTACCAATCAAAAGGACAGTTGTCGCTACGGGCCGACGAAATGGATTTCGGAATTTATTAACATTCTCTAAAAAGGGTACGGTTACTAATCCCGCAGGTACTGAAGCCATTAAAAGAACACTCAATAACTTATTGGGCATTGTACGAAGTATTTGAACTACGGGAAAGAAATACTATTCAGGCAATATTTCTAAAGGAGTTGCAAATGGATCTGCGGGTTCACCAATCATTGATGGTTCTAGAACCGCTAAACCTACGTTACATGCGATAGTGCCTAGAATTACTACTAGAAAAATATATAAAAGATCATTGGGCCATGCGGGTTCTCCATAATAATTATGACCCATACCTTTAGCCAATTTAGCTCTTAATACAGGATCATTCAAGTCAGGTTTTTTTGTTATTGGGATAGGTGAATTATTATGGATCCATCCCCCGAGGGAACCGGACATGATAATTTTTCATCATCCGGCTCGAGCACAAATCAAACGAATGCAAGTGATTCAGTTCTTACAGGTAAATGCTCAATACCCAAGTAGGCTTAAAAAATTGACCATGATCAAGTGCTTTCTGGGTCGTCTCAGACCTTGCGATTGGATTTTATTCCCAAAAAATGAAAAAAAAAGGGGTTTTGAATCTTTCGCACAATCCATATACGCAGAATAGATTCAAAGTTTAATTGAATAGATATATCTAGGGAGAATTCCCTTTGAAGCGACTATACCCTAGATACATATGCCGTGATATTTTATTTCACGATTAGTGCAGAACTGGATCAATTGAAAAAAGAGCTAAAGTTAAGGATTGATCAATAGGTAACGTTGCTCAAATACCCAACCAAAGGGCTATTGCAGTACCAATCAAAAGGACAGTTGTCGCTACGGGCCGACGAAATGGATTTCGGAATTTATTAACATTCTCTAAAAAGGGTACGGTTAATAATCCCGCAGGTACTGAAACCATTAAAAGAACACCCAATAACTTATTGGGCACTGTACGAAGTATTTGAAATACGGGAAAGAAATACCATTCAGGCAATATTTCTAAAGGAGTTGCAAATGGATCCGCGGGTTCACCAATCATTGATGGTTCTAGAACCGCTAAACCTACGTTACATGCAATAGTGCCTAGAATTACTACTGGAAAAATATATAAAAGATCATTGGGCCATGCGGGTTCTCCATAATAATTATGACCCATACCTTTAGCCAATTTAGCTCTTAATACAGGATCATTCAAGTCAGGTTTTTTTGTTATTGGGATAGGTGAATTATTATGGATCCATCCCCCGAGGGAACCGGACATGATAATTTTTCATCATCCGGCTCGAGCACAAATCAAACGAATGCAAGTGATTCAGTTCTTACAGGTAAATGCTCAATACCCAAGTAGGCTTAAAAAATTGACCATGATCAAGTGCTTTCTGGGTCGTCTCAGACCTTGCGATTGGATTTTATTCCCAAAAAATGAAAAAAAAATTGAGACTTTTTACATACAAAGTATTTACTTGTTACTAATAGAGTCTAGCCTCTGTTCTTCTTTAGATCCCTTGTTGCACTCCGATAGTATGATATATCATAAATCGGGTCAATGCAAAAGAAATGAGTGCATTTCCATACTATTAAGTAAGTGAAATAGATAAAACAAAATCTGTATTATGCCGCATCACTTATTCTACTGGATCTTACGGAGCCTGTTCACGCACCACATAATCAAGTCTGATCATAGAAAAGATTCTCTTCAAGTGAACCAGCCTATCCTCTGTATGGGGCTTACACGGTGGTTGGAACAAAGACACATTTAGTTGTGAATTCAAACAAATGTGGCAGATAAGGAATATATCTGCACGGACTAATCAATAGTTCAAGTCACACACTCCCATAATCCATTTTCTCTTCGGAGAATTCACTTCAACCATTAGTGTCAAAGAAATAATACAATTTTGTGGGGTTGAAGGGAAATATCCAAATACATGTTTTATTCTTTTCAATAATCCATATTTATAGCAATGAAATCCTATTGTTCCTACCCTGAGTGAAGTGATAAATGACTGATTACAAATATCTATGATCTATATTATATTCTTTATTCTCTATAAAGGACCAGAAATGCCTTGCTTACGTATCATTGGGAAGTGCATTAACATAAATACGGCAGTAAGCAGAGGTAATACAAAAGTGTGTAAACTATAAAAACGAGTCAGAGTGGATTGTCCTACACTAGCACTTCCACGTAATAACTCTACCAAAGGCGATCCTATTACAGGAATAGCTTCCGGTACACCTGTTACAATTTTTACTGCCCAATAACCAATTTGATCCCAAGGTAAGGAATAACCAGTCACACCAAAAGATGCGGTCAATACAGCCAAAACCACACCTGTAACCCAAGTCAATTCACGAGGTTTTTTAAAGCCACCGGTGAGATACACACGAAATACGTGCAGGATCATCATTAGGACCATCATACTTGCCGACCATCGATGAACTGATCGGATTAACCAACCAAAATTAGCTTCAGTCATTATATATTGAACAGAAGCAAAAGCTTCAGTAACGGTCGGGCGATAGTAAAAAGTCATAGCAAATCCCGTAGCTACTTGTACTAAAAAACAAGTAAGCGTAATTCCGCCTAAACAATAAAATATATTGACATGCGGAGGAACGTATTTACTAGTTATATCATCTGCAATCGCCTGAATCTCAAGACGTTCTTCGAACCAATCATAGACTTTATTGAGATAGGTAAACTCAAGGAACTCCCCCTCTGAGAACCGTATATGAGAATTTTATCTCGTACGGCTCAAACAGAAACACCCAAATACTGGCTATAACGGATATGTGGAATAAAAAGTTTGAAACTTCTTTAATCCTATGATTCAATCTTTCTCTAAAGATACGAAAGAATAAAAATCTGAAAGCTCTTCTTTGTGGTTATAATGCCAAACTATCAAGTTGGCTCATTCGTCTTTATGTTGATGGTTACAGGCCTCTTGAATCTTCTATTTACCTATTTTTTTTCTTTTCTTTTATTTGTGTGTAATGCAGCTTTACTTCTGTTTTCTTTATTATTGATAGGAATTCTCTTGTTAAGACCCTATAGAATCGATTAAAACCTCAGATTCATACTACAACCACGATGATTCAATAAAACCTTCAAAATAAGTCCCAAAATTCTCTGAGTAAGAATCGGTGGATCATCACTTATTCAATGAATATATATAATGAATAAAAATACAAAGAACGGTTTGTCCTTTAATTCAAAATAAAAAAAGCAGAAAAAGAATAAAAATATTTCAATTTATAACTTCTAACCCTTTTTTTTTAAACTCTTTTTGGTTAATTCTTTTTTGGAGTCCGGCAAGCGAGGTCTGAATATAAAATATGAATCATAGTTATAATAGTTTGTAATCTATTTCATATATTCCGCGCGTTCCAGATACTAGAATGAATATCCGACGAGGTAAAACCATCTGTATCAAGATGACAGAACCGATTTCTGTAGTATCCATAGGATCAATTATAACAAGTCACACACTCATATTCCGGAAATACAGAAACAAAGAAATTCCACGGTCGAACTACCAAAAAATAGAATGGACTAAAAGCGACCTAAATGCTTCACTTGGTTTTGTATTGAAAAGCTATTTAGTAGTTCTTGTTAATCTAATTCATTGAAATTCCGTCCAGTAAAATGGAAGAATTATAAATCTCCAAAATAATAGATAAGAATATCGCAAATAGAGCCATTGCGATACCCATCAAAGGAGTAGTTCCCCAACCGGGAGCTACTTTACCATATTCCGAATTCAATGGTTTCAATAAATCCCCTATAATAGTTCGTCTTGGACCAGATCTAGAACTATCCTCAACGGTTTGTGTAGCCATAAATCCGATTTTGTATTCATTGAGAGTCGTTGACTTTGTATACCATTCTATTGTAAATAAATGATCTTATCATAGATCCGTTGTAGTCTTAAAATTATATAATAATGGAAACAGCAACCTTAGTTGCCATCTCTATATCTGGTTTACTTGTAAGTTTTACTGGGTACGCCTTATATACTGCTTTTGGGCAACCCTCTCAACAACTAAGAGATCCATTCGAGGAACACGGAGACTAGTTGAATTAATGAGCCTCCCAATATTGGGAGGCTCATTAATTCAATTGAGATAGAGATAATCAAAAATCATTTCATCTTTTTAGTTGGAACTTTAGGCGGTTCCCTAAAAAAGATAGCGAAAAAGATTATTCCTAAAGTAGAGACTAAGAGGAATGTATAAACCAATGCTTCCATAGATTCGATTGTGGTTTACAATTATAGCTTCCATACCTGTTTATTTTGGATCGTCTCCCGGATAACTAAAAAGAAAGAGTCAAAGGAAAGGCAGCAATTCAAATCAAGATTTATCCGGTACCCTATTTATGTTAAACTATGTTAAATCACAAAAATAAAGGTGAAAAGTAAGAAATCAATCTTATATCAGACTACTTGTCTTCTTGTAGTCGGATCCCCAAGTTTTTGGAATGCTCCAAATTCTACTTGAGCATCCAAATCGGGGTCAATACCGGCAAAAACATCTCTGAACAAGGTTCTAGCACCATGCCAAATATGTCCGAAGAAAAAGAGTAGAGCAAACGAAGCATGTCCAAAAGTAAACCAACCCCTTGGACTGCTACGAAAAACACCATCGGATTTCAAAGTAGCACGATCTAATTCAAAAATTTCTCCCAATTGAGCACGTCTAGCATATTTTTTCACAGTAGCAGGATCACTATAACTGACTCCATTCAGTTCGCCGCCATAGAACTCCACAGTTACACCTACTTGTTCGACACTATACTTCGATTCTGCCCTTCTAAAAGGAACATCTGCTCTAACAATTCCGTCTCCGTCTACCAAAACAACCGGAAATGTTTCAAAAAAAGTAGGCATACGACGTACAAAAAGTTCACGACCTTCTTTATCTCTAAAGATAGGGTGTCCTAACCACCCAACAGCTATTCCATCCCCGTTGTCCATTGAGCCCGCTCTGAATAATCCCCCTTTTGCCGGATTATTACCGATGTAATCATAAAAAGCTAATTTTTCAGGAATTTTAGACCAAGCTTCTGATAAACTTTGATTTTCGGCTAACCCAGCGCCAACTCTTCGATATATTTCTTGTTGGAAGTATCCCTGATCCCATTGATAACGAGTGGGACCAAATAATTCAATCGGGGTAGTTGCTGAACCATACCACATAGTTCCAGCAACAACAAAAGCGGCAAAAAAAACAGCAGCGATACTACTGGAAAGGACGGTTTCAATATTTCCCATACGTAATCCTTTGTATAGACGTTGGGGCGGACGGACACTAAGATGGAATAGACCTGCTAATATGCCCAATGTACCTGCTGCAATATGATGAGAGGCTATTCCTCCCGGAACAAAAGGATCAAAACCTTCCACACCCCACGCTGGATTTACAGATTGTACCCTTCCGGTTAGTCCATAAGGATCGGACACCCATATTCCAGGACCATACAACCCCGTTACATGAAATGCGCCAAACCCAAAACAAGCCAGTCCTGAAAGAAATAAATGAATTCCAAAAATCTTAGGTAAATCTAAAGAAGGTTTTCCTGTGCGTTCATCACAAAATATTTCTAGATCCCAATACACCCAATGCCAAATAGCTGCCAAAAAGCACAAGCCAGAAAACACAATATGTGCACCGGCCACACCTTCGTAACTCCAAATACCCGGATTCGTTATAGTCCCTCCTGTGATACTCCAACCGCCCCACGAATTGGTTATTCCTAAACGAGTCATGAAGGGTATAACAAACATACCTTGTCTCCACATTGGATCAAGAACAGGGTCAGAGGGATCAAAAACCGCTAATTCGTATAGAGCCATCGAACCGGCCCAACCAGCAACTAGAGCTGTATGCATTATATGGACAGAAAGCAAACGACCCGGATCATTCAATACGACGGTATGAACACGATACCAAGGCAAACCCATGGAAATACCCCTTTCTCAACGAAAAATAGACACTATGTAACTTTATTGCATTGGAAAAAACTATGCCATGTACCCCCCCTTTTTTCAGTAGATTATCTCGAAGAAAGGATTAATATTTGTTCTATTCTTATTCTTTTAGTAATAATGGAAGAGTTCTGTTTGTAGGAACAAAAAGAAGCAGATCTATTCTATATCCGATAAGTACCAATACGCAATGGTAGGGGGGAGGGATCCCACGTTCATTTTCTATGAGTGAAAGCATACATATTTGTTCATATCATTAAAAAGACCTATTCCTAATAATTTTCTCCTTTAGTCATAGTCATTCTGTCTTCTTTTTTTATTTTATGTTATGAACTTATTCACTTTATGGATAAACTATGATAAAGGCTAATCTTATTAATATTAAGACAATAAACCCATTGTTACGCTTCCACACCAAAGTAAGATATAGTACTTAATTCTTTTTTTCTTTAATGCCTATTGGTGTTCCAAAAGTACCTTTTCGAAGTCCTGGAGAGGAAGATGCATCTTGGGTTGACGTATAGTGCGACTTGTCAGATATATTGGGTCACATGGGATTCCCCCATTTTCTCCCCCGATCGAGATATCCTCTCTTTCGCCCAAGAAAGATTGATTGACTTATCAAAAATTTGGAGCGTGAAATGCAATTATATTGATTTTGTTTTTTTGGGGGGGGAGGTATCCAGATTAATATTATCAATTAGAATAATTTATGGTTTAGAATACTTTATAGTTGTCTCGATTGGACCAATAAAATGAAGTATCCAGGCTCCGTTTACAAAAAACCCAATTGGTAATATATCTATGATTACTACCTTTATCATATTCTATTTTTAATTTATAAACAGGAGTGATCTTAAACTGTTTAATCAATCGAGTAATATAATGAATACATTGAATATTTGGCAGAAGACATGACATAAAAAAAATTGAAAAATAAAAAAGCCATATCAAAAAGACTTGGTATTGGGACATTTGTCCTATATGTGCAAATAAAAATAGGGCCGATCTTTACTTGACTTGGAGTAGAACATAAACCTAACAAAATTGAAGAAACCCATTCCGGAACAAGAAAATGACATCGTGATTTGGATTCAATCTCGATGAAACAATACATCAATGAGAAGTTCGTTCGATAAATTTAGTCAATTACTTTTCTATTTTTTGCTATTTATAGGAAAAGTAAACAGACCAAAACGAATCTTTCTTGAAAAATAAAAATGGAATCAAAAAAGTCCTTTGTTAGAAGGAGTCCAAAAGAATGCGGGCTGTAATCTACACATTGATTCTTTTTTTCGCGATTTTTGATAACCTGTATGCATCAAAAGGTGCGCGTATGGTTCCTAAAGATACAGTTTTATCCTAATCAACCGCCTTTATCGAGAAAGATTACTTTTTTTAGGCCAAGAGGTTGATAGCGAGATTTCGAATCAACTTATTGGTCTTATGGTATATCTTAGCATAGAGGATGATACCAAAGATCTGTATTTGTTTATAAACTCTCCCGGGGGGTGGGTAATACCCGGAGTAGCTATTTATGATACTATGCAATTTGTAGGACCAGATGTACAGACAATATGCATGGGATTAGCCGCTTCAATGGGATCTTTTATTCTGGTCGGAGGAGAAATTACCAAACGTCTAGCATTCCCTCATGCTCGGCGCCAATGAGTTTTGTATTTGAGAGAAAAAAGAAGACTATGCCTTCGCCATATGAAATATGACTATTAAGTAATAATAGCATGGCATTTTGAATTCGATATGAGAAAAAAAAACCATTCGATTCTATATCGAAAGAGTAGTATGAGATAAGGGGCATTTCCGATTTTATCTGATCTATCGGAAGCCTATTGCAGCGTCACAAACTTTTTTGTTTTCCCCCCAGAAGACTAATTATGTTATGAAAGAATAAAAAAAAAAAAAGAAACTTTGGGATTGTTGAATAAAAGACTAAATAAATATCTATATAAATATAAAGCAACGGAGCCATCATAGTATTTTTTAACTACTCCAAAATAAAAGGAAGGATGATTATTGGATTATTTACCGATCTGGGTCTAGTATGATAGACCCTATATTTTCTGTTTCTTCGATGGGAGGGAAAAGTGAATTCCATTGTAGAGCCGTATGCAATGCGCAAAAGATAAAGATGCCTGTACGGTTGTTCAATTCTATCTTGTTTTTCGTAGTATTTATTATTCTTTATTTGATTTGTTCTCTTTGATTTATCTTCGAGATAGAAGAACCATTTTTTATGTTATATAATCAGGGTAATGATCCATCAACCTGCTAGTTCTTTTTATGAGGCACAAACGGGAGAATTTATCCAGGAAGCGGAAGAACTGCTGAAGTTACGCGAAACCATCACAAGGGTTTATGTACAAAGAACGGGCAAACCTTTATGGGTTGTATCCGAAGACATGGAAAGAGATGTTTTTATGTCAGCAACAGAAGCCCAAGCTCATGGAATTGTTGATCTTGTAGCGGTAGAATAAAAAATAACAGGTATTTCACGAAAATAAAATACGCAATTCAAAATTTTTACCTACCGGGGTTTGATATAGTATTATATTAATTAATCTATTAATATAGAATTATCAATATAGAAGTAATTCCTAATCATCCGGTTAGGATCGATCTAAACCAATTCATTATGTATACGAGTCAACATGCCAACTATTAAACAACTTATTAGAAAGACACGACAGCCAATCAGAAATGTCACGAAATCCCCCGCCCTTGGGGGATGCCCTCAGCGACGAGGAACATGTACTAGGGTGTATGTGTGACTCGTTCAGAGCATGGACTGGGACAAAAGAAAAGAACCCATTTTTCCAGTATCAATGATCAGTACCAATAAATAGGATAAAATGGAAGAAATCCATTCACTATATAAAAAGGATCTATCATATCCTTCTACTGTTTATCAAATTTTATGGTTTCTATTGGTGTAAATCGTAAATCCAAGCGTCTCAATTTTCAATTTAAGATGAAAAAGAATTTCCCATTGGTAGCAAATGGTTATCCATTAAGCAGGGAAAATATTATTTAAATTAAAAGGCAAAAAGATTATGCCCTTACTCTTGCAACAACGGACTAACAGGGTCAGCTACACAGCTAATCTTCATAATTAAATATCGTTACTGTATAGGTAGATCTCGTTGTGAAAGACTGATTACTGGATAATTCATAGGTAGAGCCAAAGAGTGTAAACTGTACAAGTTAACAATAGCATTGATTAAATGAAAGAAGGGGCTCCGGTGTATAGAGGGGACCTCGCCGTTTAAAAAGTAACCATAGAAACGATGGAACCCACGATTTTTTTATCCATTTAGATTTACTACTTTGTGTTTTTATTTAATATGCTTTTTTTAATATCTAGTATCACTATCCATACAATTTCTTATTTTTATTTCGAGGTGAAATGCCTAGAAGAAAAAAAGAGAAAATCGTGGTCAGGAAGGTTATAGTAGCAAAAGCCATTGGAGTTTTTATTTTATACATTGGACGAATCCGTTTTGTTATTCAAAAATTAGGAAAGGGAAAAGGAATAACTGAAAGAAGGGAAATCAATTAGTTATTCATCGAAGTTTCATTTATTCAATGACCAGAATTAAACGAGGATATATAGCTCGAAGACGTAGAACAAAAATTCGTTTATTTGCATCAAGTTTTCGAGGGGCTCATTCAAGACTTACTAGAACTATTACTCAACAGAAAATAAGAGCTTTGTTTTCGGCTTATCGGGATAGAGGTAGGAAAAAGAGAGATTTTCGTCGTTTGTGGATCACTCGGATAAATGCAGTAATTCGCGGTAATAGCGTATACTATAGTTATAATAAGTTAATACACAATCTGTACAAGAGGCAATTGCTTCTTAATCGTAAAATACTTGCGCAAATAGCTATATTAAATAGAAATTGTCTTTATATGATTTCCAATGAAATTATAAAATAAGTAGATTGGAAGGAATTCATGGGAATGTTTTAAATTTTAAATAGAGTTCGCTGGAGAATTAACTCCGGGAAGGTAGAATAGAAATTAGTATGATACCATATAATAATATGATAAGGTCGCCAAAATGAACAAACAACACGTTCAATAAAAAAAGATTGATTCTTTTTTTTTCTTATGATACAACAATCAAAATCTGGATTCGCGAATTTTTCGAACAAAACATCAATCCGCCTTTGAGTTCGTATTAGAATTTTGATTCAAGTGAAGAATAAACCTATTTCTTTTTGATTCTAAGACCAGTAGTTCTAGTGGTCGACTCACCTCTTTCAAATTGTTTCTCATTATTAAGAAAAGGTAACAAAGATAAAATACGAGCTTGCTTTATAGCACTAGCAATTAATCGTTGTTGTTTTAAGTTTAATCGATTCACCCGTCTAGATAATATTTTTCCTTGTTCACTAATAAATCGACTAATTAAACTCATGTTTCTATAATCAATTCGATCCCCCGATCCAATCGGGGGCAAACGCCTACGAAAAGATCGCTTGGATTTAAAATAGAGTCGCTTGGGTTTATCCATGATTTGTTTATTCCTTATCCCGAAAATCCAATTTTGATGAGGGATTTTGGGTTGTTTATCTTTAAATATATGTTATATAGAATATATATA
>QEOT01001578.1:5923-22769 GCA_003123785.1 Pterocarya stenoptera
AAAACCTGTGCGATTGGTTGATTCGTGAAAACTTATAGGGTTTTCACGAGGTTCCTAAAGTCAATAGAAATTCCACCAATGAATTTCTAGCGGGCTGTTACACCTAGCCCATCACATCCTTAGTCCATCAAGTGGAACCTAAAGTCTTATTGCCTCTTTTAAGCCTTTATACCCAAAAAAGCTTGGGCCCTTCGTAAACCACTCTTGGGCCTTCTTCAATTCTATCAAATATTTAAACCAAATTTCTTAGCCCATTAATGTGACAACCATCCAATATGCCATATGTCATTCCCTTATATGCCTCTTGACTTCTTATTCTCAAAACTAATAAACCACTAAAAATTCTCTAAAATAATATTACTAACGAGTCAAGCTCCAAAAAAAATTCTTTTTCCTCAAAAATCAATATTGCACTAGAATCTTCTAATAATTCTTCTAAACCCAACTTCTAATTAACTAGAATGAAGGTTACTAAGGTCAAGGCCTTATAAGCTTTTTAGGCGGGGTGTTACATACCCATGCTCAGAAGGTGAGTTTCGACTATGAGGAATTCTGGGTACACTTGAACAATCTGCCATTGGCATGTATGATGTGAAAAGTAGGGAATCAAATTGGAGCAATGATTGGGATTGTAAAAGGGGTAGAGGTAAGGGAAGATGAGATTGGTTGGGGAAGCTATTTGAGGGTAAAGATTCAAATAGATATGAGGAAGATAATTGCAAGAGGTCGAACTGCTAATGTACTGGGTAATAGAGTTTGGATTCCTTTGAGCTACGAGAAGCTCCCTAAACTGTGTTTCAAGTGTGAGAAAATCTGTCATGGGTTAGAAGGATGTATGGGTATGGAGGGGAGCAATGAGAAATCCCAATATGGGACATGGCTTTGAGCTAACCACACTAGAAGGGGAAATTCTTAAAGAAATACAGTAACAATTACAGTGAAAGAATGGGAGAGAGTGATGGGGAGTTCAATAGTAACTCTGTGAATGAGGAAGATGTGTCTAAATAAGATACTACTAATGCACAGGGTGTTATGGAGGTAAACTTAATAGAGAATGAGGTAGAGGGGTTGAAAAAGGGGTCACAGTGCTCAAGGGGAAGGTTGAACTGAAGGTGTTTATTGAAAATACTAAAAGAGGGGAGGGAGGAGAGTTATGAAAGGGGAGAGATGTGAGTAGAAGAGCTTCTTGTGACTGGAATTGTGACTAGTTTGTAGCATTTGGATGAAGTTGACAAAGAGATGGATGATGATAAGGGAGGAGTTAAGAAGAGAGGGTGGAAGAGAAGGGCAAGAGTTGTAGGAAAGAAAGGAGGAGTGGTCTCAACTATTGGAGGGGAACGCAGCCTGATGAGTGAGGCCTCTGATGACTACAATAAGGGCCTGAAAAAAGGAAGAGTGAACACTGAGGAACGGCGATCCAAGAGAAACATGTTATTGGTAGAGACTGCTAGCCAGCCCCACCAACAGCTATGAAAATACTAAGTTAGAACTGCCAGGGGCTTAGGAACCCTCGGATAGTTCAAAACCTTTACCTATTGGTGAAGGACAAGAAACCCAAAATGGTCTTCTTAATGGAGACAAAGTTAGTAGCATGCAAGTTTGAGAGTATTAAAAAGAAACTGGGATGGTAAGGATGCTTTTTTGTAGACTCAGTTGGAAGCAAATGGGGATTGGCATTAACGTGGTGCAGGGAAGTGGATGTGGAAATAGTAAAATTTTCCCAACATAATGTTAATGCTACTGTCATAAGTGAAGAGAAGAAGCTTTCAAGGCTATTTACTGGTTTTTATGGGCATCCCGAGGTTAGTAAAAGGAAAGGAACAGGGAATTGATTATCTCTATCAAATCCTTCAATTGAGAAGCCATGGTGTGTAATTGGGGATTTCAATGAGGTAATGAGTCAAGATGAGAAGGTGGGAGGAAGACCTAGACCAGAGGCTCAAATGGAAGAGTTCAAGAAAGTATTAGAAGAAAATAGTATATTTGATTTGGGATGGAAGGGAAATAAATATACTTGGAGTAATAAGCATGATGATAATACTTTTACAAATGAGAGGCTTGATACAGCGGTTGCTAACCTCCAATGGTCTAAATGTTTTTGTGATAGAGTTGTGGAAGTTCTAACAGTAGCTCAATTAGACCATAAGGCACTATTGCTTGATTTGAGACAACAAAACTCAGTGAAAAAAAAGAGGAGAAGAATTTTCAGATTTGAAGCAAAATGGACAAGAGATGAGGAAGGATAATTAGTGGTGAGAGGGGCTTGGGAGAGGTTTGTTGTGGAATAACACCCACTAAGAAAGGTGTAAGGGGATCAAATAAGGTGGAGTAGGTCGAGAGATAAGGAGGTTGAGTTAATTCTGAAGCAAAAAACTGAAAGATTGAAGAGTGAATAGGAAAATGAGGGGCCACATTGTTGAGTTGATTAGAAGCCTGCAAGAAGAGATGGGTTTATTGCTAGAGCAAGAGGACTTAAAATGGAGACAAAGAGCAAAGAGAAAATGGTATCAGTTGGGAGACAAAAACACTAAGTTCTTCCACTCATGTGCCACTTAGAGGATGAGGAAAAACCAGAGAAAGGAACTGAAAGATGTCCAGGGCAATATGGTGACTGAACAAGAAGGGATAGAGGAGGTATTTTATGACTATTTTAATACTATATTTTGTTCATCTCAACCAACAATGGAAGCTATTAAGGACTGCCTAAAGGAGCTTGAGCCAAGAGTCAATGATCAGATGAATGCAGAGTTACAAAAAGAATTTACAAGGTTTGAGGTGGAGGAAGCTTTGAAGTATATGGGCTCATTGAAATCCCTAGGTCCAGATGGCTATGGAGCTTGTTTTTATCAAGCTTATTGGAGTAGTGTGGGGGAGGAGGTAAGTAAGGTAGTGCCGTGTTTCCTAAATGGAGAGGGAGGGCTGGATGAATGTGTTAATAATACCTATTTAGCTTTGATCTCCAAAGTTAAAAACACTTCTGTTGCTAGTGAATTCAGACCAATCAGCTTATGTAATGTTCTATATAAGCCTGCCTCAAAGACACTTGCTAATAGGTTGAAGAAAGTGCTTCCTATCATCATTTCCAGCAACCAAAATGCCTTTATATTGGGAAGACTCGTAAATGATAATGTTATGATAGCTTATGAATCTTTGCATACAATGAAGACAAGGCAAAATGGAAGGTATGGTAGCATGGCTCTTAAGTTAGATATGTCAAAAGCCTATGATAGGATAGAATGGAAGTATTTGGAGGCTATAATGAGAAAGCTGGGATTTGGTGACAGATGGATTTCTTTGATCATGAAGTGTGTTACAATAGTGACATACTCAATTCTTGTCAATGGGGAACCTGGAAAAATTATTAAACTAACAAGGGGATCCTATCTCCCCTTACTTATTTATCCCTTGTGCAGAAGGGTTAAGTTCTCTGATTAATGTAGGCGATAGAAGGGGGGAAATAAAGGGGGCGGCAGTAGCAAGAAGAGGAACAAGGATAAACCACTTACTCTTTACTTATGATTGTGTAATATTTGGGAGGGCAAAGGTAGATGAGTGGTTGAAGATTAAAGAATTCCTAATAAGATATGAGGAGGCCTCTGGTCAATGTTTAAATATGGAAAAAACTACCATGTGTTTCAGTTCAAACACTGATGCAGTTACTAGACCACAAATTCAGAAGGTAGCGGAGGTAACTATTTGTGGAAGTTATGAAAAATATCTTGGCCTCCCAGCAATCGTAGGTAGATCAAGATATATCACATTCAGGAATTTAAATGAGAGAGTTTGGTCTAAAATCAATAGTTGGAAGAACTCCTTCCTATCACAGTTAGGGAAAGAAGTATTATTGAAGGTAGTGGCTCAAGCAATACCCACATTTGTAATGAGTGTATTTAGGCTTCCACAAAGGCTGTGTAAAGAAATTGCATCCCTCTTGGCAAGATTCTGGTGGGGACTCAAACAAAATAAAGAAAATGCAATGTAGAAGCTGGTTTAATATGGGAGATCAAAAGGTAATGGAGGATTGGGTTTTCGAGACTTTGAATGCTTTGATAAGGCAATGCTTGCAAAGCAGTGCTGGAGATTGCTGAAGCAACCTGATTCCTTAGTGGCCAAGGTAATGAAAGAGAAGTATTTTAAAAAGGTGGGGCTAGTAGATGCTAAATTGGGGTGTGGATCTTCCTTTATATGGAAAAGCTTGTGGTCATCTATGGGTTTAGTGAAAGAGTAGCTATTGTGTAGGGTGGGGGATGGAAGAAAAATTAATATTTGGGGGGGATAAGTGGCTGCCAACTCAAACTTCTCATCGTGTAAAATCTCCCATTAAAATTTACCATCTGATTCAAAGGTGAAACAACTTATTGAAGCTGAAGCAGGGGTATGGAAGAAGGATTTGATTTTTGACACTTTTAATGAAGATGAAGATGAAACTATATGCAATATTCCTCTGAGCAAATGGGGTACAATGGATAGACTAGTGTGGGGGTGCTCAAATGATGGTAAATCCTCAGTGAAGAGTGCCTATCATCTAGGGCATGAAAAAAAATGAGGAAAAGGAAAGGGGAATCTTCAAATGGTAATAGTGCAGGAAATTTGCGGAGACTGAGTTGGGGATTAAATGTACAAAATGTGTTGAAGCACTTTCTGTGGAAGGTAGCTCACGACCTGTTACCAACAAAACAAAACATATGTAGGAAGAAGATCACTCAGTTTGATTATTGTCCAATCTATGAGAGACAACCATAAACAATAATGCATGCAGTTTGGAGTTGCCCAGTTGCCGTAGATGTATGGGCTGAGAATGATAGTCTAGTGAACAAATGAAGCAGCTTAGAGGATGATTTTGTGGAGTTATGGGTGAAACTGAATGCATATATGAAAGAGGAGGAAGTGGAGCTGGTAGCTTGCATTATGAGGAAGATATGGCTGAGAAGAAATTCACTACTATTTGAAAAGAAATTTGAGAACCCAAAAAGCCTTATTACTGATGCAACTCATGGACTAAGTGAATTCAATCTTGCTTAGGACCAACAACAAAAGGCTCAGATGTATGGAAATATTGATAGAAGTGTGATCGGTTAGGTTTGGATGTTGAGATGAGAATTTTTAGTTTGAGATGAAAGTTAAAAATTGAATAAAATATTATTTTCAATATTATTATTGTTTTGGAATTTGAAAAAGTTGAATTAAGATTTGAAAAAGTTGAATTTTTTTATTATATTTTATGTGAAAGTTTGAAAAAGTTGTAATGATGAGATGAGATGAGATGAGAATTTTATGTTTGAAAAAACTTCCAAACCTAACTGGAAAAACTAGATGAAATAGTAGTAAAAGCAAATTGGGATGTTGCTGTGGATGCTAAAAATAGAAGGGTGGGAATTGGAGTTGTGGTCAGAGATTCGAATGGGGAGTTGCTTGCTTGCCTCTGTTCTAACTTTGAGCATAATAATAACCTGAGTGTAGTTGAAGCTTTGGCTTTAAGGAGGGCTACAATTTTATGTACAGAACTGGGGCTATCAGAGGTGACTTTAGAATGTGATTCAAAGTTAATAGTGAATGCTACAAATAGTGGGGAGGAGATATGGGCTGAGTATGGGAATATTATTGATGATCTGAGGAGAGTGATGCCTGGAAGGTTGAACTGGGGTATACAATTTGTATATAGAGAAGTATGGGAATATTATTGATGATCTACGGAGAGTGATGTTTGGAAGGTTGAACTGGGGTATACAATTTGTATATAGAGAAGTATGGGAATATTATTGATGATCTGAGGAGAGTGATGTTTGGAAGGTTGAACTGGGGTATGGAATTTGTATATAGAGAAGCAAACAGTATAGCACACATATTAGCTAAGTTAGCACTTACTTTTTCTAAAGAGAGGGTGTGGATAGAGGATGGTCCAATACAAATTACAAATGATATACTGAAGAAAAAATGTTGTAATGACTGATTTACGTTTGATGTTAATAAAGGAAGTGCATTTTGATTTTAAAAAAAAATTAATAAGAGTTTTGCACTTTGCATCCCAACCTATCAAAATTGAAACATTGTACGCTCAAATTACCAAAAATCGACATTTTGCACTCTTTATTAAACCTCAAATGGAACCATACTTCTGTGGACTGCAACTTTTTGGTTTCCATCGTGACTCGTGGTTATCGCCTCCTCCATTCATTATAGCCACCACTTCTGATGATCACACCCTCACATCTCTTATGACTTTTCTCTTTGGGAATAACAAGATCAGATTATTCTTTCTACCTTGATCTCCTCTTTATTTGAATCCATTGTTGCTCACGTTGTTGGCCTCTCCACCTTTCATGCTATTTGGGATACTCTTCATCATATGTTTTCTTCTACTTCACATGCTCAGATTCTGAACATTCTATTGAGACAAAGACCAAGTCATCCCTATCTGCAACAAACTCAAATTCAAAACCAGATGAAGATTTCAAAGATAACTCCAACAACACAAGTTTATCTCCTCCATCTTCTTTATCAATAGATGATGATAAGATTAGATAATATATATATCTTTATTTTTGTATTTGATTGCTGTAACAAATCACATGTATACTCATATATAAATAATATACCTTAACTCCCAAAATGTTCATGGGAAGCACACTCCAAAATCTCTACATGGTATCAAGAGCCAATTGATCCCTACTTTCTATTATGTCCTCCTCGACCACCTCTTCCTCCATGTCTTGCCCTTCAGCCTCTCCCATTCATCCTACCCATCAGATCACCCTTAAGATAAATTGTGACAACTACCTCTCTTTGAAGGCCCAACTCCTTCCTTACCTATGTGTCCAGAAACTTTATTGCTTTGTTAATGGCAGTCATCTTTTCCCTCCACAATTCTTACCTGCCTCCTCTCCCTCTGAAGCTCCTCTCCCAAATCCTGAGTATGAGTTATGGTTTGAAAAAGATCAATTGATCTTGAGCACCCTAATCTCCTTTCTTTTAGAATCTGTTCTTACACAGGTTGTTGGTCTTGAAACCTCCCGTGATGTCTGGATGGCTCTTGAGAAGATGTTTTCCCCTACATCTTGTGCCCGACAAATGAACACCTTATACCAACTCAGCACATTGAAGAAAGGTAATATCTGAATCCAAGATTATTTTCAAAAAGCTAAGAGCTTTGCTGATATGTTATCTGCTATTGGTCAATCACTTGGTGACTCTAAACTCATCTCTTATATTCTTGGTAGTTTACCTACCGAATATGATCCTCTTATTACCTCCATCAACACTCGCTTTGAGCCTATGCCGCTTGATGAACTTTATGGCCATTTGATCACAAATGAACTACTAGAGCAAATTGATGCTACTTCCGATGTTAGCCCTCCATCTGCTAATATGGCTACTCGAAATTTTTCACAAAACAGCCGTGGTTGCAACAATTCCAATATGTCCTCCAGTGGCTTTGGTTGACATAATTGTGGTCGTGGCCGTGGTCGTTCTAACTCCTCTTCTTCACCAACAAACTCCTCTGGCTCTTTTCAACTATTTTGCCAGATTTTCCTTAAAGTGGGGCACACAACACCTAAATGTTGGTAGTAGTTTGATCAAGACTATCAAACTCCTTCACCACCTCAAGCATATGCTATTAACACCCAAACTCCCTCATATCAATCATGGTATCCCGATACTGGTGCTTCTCACCATATTACATCTGACTTGGGCAATTTGAATCTCCACACTAAAGAATACACTGGACAAGATCCAATTATGGTTGGTAATGGAAAAGGTTTGCGTATTCACCATGGTGGCTCCTCCACTCTTTTCTCTTCCTCTAAATACTTCTTTTTAAATCAAATTCTACATGTTCCTAATATAAAAAAGAATCTTCTTTCTGTATATCAATTTACCAAAGACAATCATGTTTATTTTGAGTTTTACCTTCCTTCTTTTGTGTTAAGGATCAATTCTTGGGAGCTACCCTACTCAAAGGCAAGAGTAGCAATGGTCTCTACCCATTACAGAATATGTCCAAGCTTTCTCATTCACCTGCAGCTTTCTTTAGTGCTCGGGCTTCTGTAGTTTAGTGGCACAATCGTCTTGGTCACCCTTCCTTACGTATTTTTCACAAAATTTTACCTATGCATCACTTAGATGTGTCCCAAAAATCTGTCAATAATGTCTATCATTCTTGTCAACTAGGCAAGAGTCACAGACTTCCTCTTCACTTTTCTACACCTATTTCTGAAGGTCCATTAGATTTGCTATTTACAGATGTATGAGCTCCATCTCCCTAACCTTCTCTCAATGGAAATCTTTATTACCTTTGCTTGGTGGATGATTATTCGAAATATATTTGGCTTTTTCCAATCTCCTCTAAATCTGTTGTCACCACTATTTTTATCAATTTCAAAATTAGGTTGAAATCGTTTTTGGCCGGCCTATTAAAGCTATACAATCTGATTGGGGGTGAGTTTTGCAAATTACATCCTATTTTGACTTCACTTGGCATATCACATCGCCTCTCTTGTCCTCATCTTGATCAACAAAAAGGTTTAGTCAAACATAAACACAGACACTTAGTGGAAACCAGTCTCACGTTACTAGTTGCAGCATATGTTCCTAAACAATACTGGGATGACTCCTTTACCACTGCTGCCTACCTCATAAATGGGCTACCATCACCTGTCACCAACCATAACTCTCCCATGGAACTCCTTTATAACAAAATTCTAGACTACAAATTTTTAAAAACCTTTGTATGTGCTTGTTGGCCTTACCTTCGCCCATATAACACATAATGGACTTTTGTTCTTCTCAGTGTGTCTTTCTTAGGTGTAGCACCAACCATAAATGTTACAAGTGTTTAGACATTTCCACTGGTTGCATGTATATTTCTACAAATGTTGTGTTTGATGAGTCGGTCTTTCCATTTGCCGAGCCACATGTGCATGCTTCTTCTTTTTCTAACCTATCTGCAGGTACTCTTTTACCCTATACAATTCGCATATCCCCACCAAATGACCCAAAAACTCAACCTGTGATCCCCTTCAACTCTTTTCCAGCACCAACTATGCATTCTGCTCCTAGTCCAATGCCTTCTCTAGTGTCTCAGCATCCCATGCATACTAGCGGGTGCAACAGGATCTTCAAGCCCAGACAATTTTTTGATGGCACCGTGGCCCATCAACACCATGCCTACCTTATACAGAATTCTTCTTCTGGGCCCAGTCTCATAGAGCCCACCTCGTTCACTACTGTAGTCAAAAGCCCTAAATGGCGCAAGACCATGAATGAGGAATTTATCACTCTAATACAAAAAGGCATGTGGCCTCTCATTCCTTCGAGGCCCAAGATGAACTTAGTAAGCTACAAATGGGTCTTCAAGATCAAAAGAAAGGCTGATGGGTCCCTTGAGAGATACAAGGCCGGTTTTGTGGCCAAAGGCTATCACTAACAGGAAGGCCTTGACTATGGAGAAGCTTGTAGCCCCGTTGTCAAGCCTATAACTATTCACCTCATTCTTTCTCTTGCCATTTCCACAAATTGGGTTATTCGACAATTAGATGTTAAGAACGCATTTCTACATGGAGTTATTGAAGAAGACAGCCAAAACCTCTTCGAGAAGGGAGATTTATGCATGTGAGCTTCTTGATTTTAGTTCTATTTTGGAGATTTCAGTTCTTTGTTAGATGGTAACCTAGGGTTTGCTAAGAAATTTTCTGCTTATGTTTCCTGCCAAGAAGTTCTCTTCCATTTCTTTGTTTTGATGCTTAGTTTTGCATCTTGAAAGGAAGAACAAGCTAGGTAATACACTTATTCCCCAAGATTTCGTATGGTTGAATTTGTGCTAAGCAACCGTGGCAATGCTCTTCGGTTTCAAATTTTTGCTACTGGCTGATTGTGTATAGTGGTTTCTAACTTCGATTTCTCTCTTGTTTCCTCTAATATTTGTTCTAGTTGGGTGGTAACCGAGTATAGGAAGGGTATCCAGGGCCCAAAATTGTGCACCATAGCTTGGGAAGGTAAAAATGGAATTTATGCTTTGTTTTTC
Source organism: Pterocarya stenoptera (assembly GCA_003123785.1). NCBI lineage: Eukaryota > Viridiplantae > Streptophyta > Magnoliopsida > Fagales > Juglandaceae > Pterocarya > Pterocarya stenoptera. Next base: position 15,945 of record QEOT01001578.1, read on the forward strand.
ATTTCAGCCATGTGGGTTTGCAAAGAATTTCTATTATGGCCTTTCCTTATATGTTCTTGAGTTTAAATCATGTTCTACCAATGTTAGGCCTTTGTTTTTTATGTATTAGGCTAATGGAGTTTAGATTTTTATTTTCTACACACTTTCCTCAAGGTTTATAGCCTAAGTATGCCACTAAGAATTTTAATTAAATTAGTAAGCTTACTTTTAGAATTTTTGAGTTGCTAAGGGCTATACTTATTGTTCATGCTCTGTTTTCACAAAAATTTGATGTCTCTTCTCAAGGTTTCTTCAACTCTAGTATTGTTTATTTATGTAGTTGAGATTGTGGTTAAGTGAGGGATGTTTAAGAGCATGAATGTACTAAATTTACTAGCTGTCCATGAAAGTGCAGAAAATTCTGCTATGCACTCTATTTTGGGACTTACAACTGTCCATTTCATCCCCATTGTTCCTTTGCATCCCTTGCTCAAACAAAGATAATTTTTTGTATGAACAACCATTGAAAACAAGAGACAAAAAAACCAGCCATCTTGTGAGCTTTAGCTCTTTGTTTAAATTGGTTTCCACATGTTATTAAAAAGTTGTCAAATGCCCTATTTGATGAAAATTATAGATTTGTGATACTCCCTTGTTCGCTTCCATTTTCTAAATAAATTCCTACCATTTGTATATTCTTAACCCATGATTCCCATCTATTCTTCTTGTAGAAAACACAATGGCCTTTATTAGACAGCAAGCATGCTATTAGTCACTTTCATGACTTTCTTTAAAATGCTTGAAATTAGGATTTTAATGTTTTGGTTTAGTGCCATGTATGGTGGGAAGTTAAATGAGTTGAGGTTGTGTTTTGTAGCTGATATTCCCTAAGTGAAGAGGAGTTAAGGAAATTACTTTAAAAGTAAGCATTTAGTTAAGGGTCTCGATTATTGAAGCTTAGAGTGAAATGTATATTGATATACTCATTCCATTTCATTGAATAGGAATTTTTCAAGTTCAAAGGGAACCAAGAGTGGAGCTCATAGGTAAGTATCTACGACCATACTTCTCACATGACAGTTTCTTCTACTAAATGCTTTCTTTATGCAAATACTTCTTGTGATGAAAAGTGAAATTTATAATTTATATGCCTTCTTGGTAGCCCATGTTAAGCATCCTATAAATTATAAATGTGTATATGTATGATGTAAAGCATGCGCATCCAATGTTTAGATCATGAGAATTATCATTCACATGTTTTCTTAAAAACTAGTGATTTTCCTTAATATGAAGTATGGCAATTTCATTCTTATGAAAGAAAATGCATGGTGCATTGGATTAAGAAAGAGGATGAAAATGCTATGAATGGAAAAAGTTAAAAAAGGAAATGGAGGTTTTTTCATGAAATCATGTAAATGGCCAATGACGGAATGAAATGGTACCAAAGGAAAGGGGCAGATTGCGATGCCATATTGGTCCCATTGGTAATGCACCCAATGGTGCCATCCTGACTGAGAGATCTCCTAACCCGTGGCCATGAGTGGATATCAGATCCAAAAGACCGTTAACCCTAACATATAGGATGTAATAGTGTGTACTGCCTAAAGGAAAGTGAAACTGAATTTGAATGATTATTTAAAGGTTTGAAGCTTGTATAACTTTTCAAAAGAAAAGAATAGTCGATGTATTTTATTTTAACTGCTTGATGTACTACTTACTGAGTATTAGACTTACCTTTGTTCTAATGTTTTAAATGTTTAGGAAATGTCGAAGAAGAAACTGTGGAGCAAGACATCACTAGGGAGGGGGAGCTGGATGTCTAGCCTACCCTGAGCCTATGTTGGGTCTGTATACGATGTTTGAAATTTTATTTTGGTTGGTGTGTAAAACCGTTGGGGGCATGTATGTTAAGACAAAATGTTTTGTGAACCCGCGGGTAGATGTGTCTACCAGGGAGATGACTATATTTTTAACTTGTAATTAATGGGACCGTCCTATATTTTGTTAGACAGGTCATTTTGGGACTTTGAAAAATGATAGAAATGGGGAAGGTCCCTTTTCAAATTTTTTAGTTCGCGATACAGGTCTCTTTTTATAACTGTTCGGTATGTTATTCAAAGAAAAAAAAAAAGTCAAATCATAGGATAAAAAGTAGCAACTCGTCCCACTCTAGGCAGGGTTGTTACATAATTCCCTTTATCCATAACCAACTTGTGGGACAAATACCCTCATAGGAGTGTCACAATATTGCCTAAATTTTGTTCAATTTTTGACCATTTTTATTCTCCATTTTTCTACAGTGGTGATAGAGGGGATATTTCATGCATTGAGGAGACAATTAATAGAAAAGTGCTTGGTTTGACAACCATACTTGCATATTATAATCATCTTTGAAGGCTTTCAAATCCAAGGGAAAAACTCTTCTAAACTATGGTGGGAGGTCTTGAATATTCTTGGAATCTTAAAAATCTGGAAAGTTATTATTATTTTGAAAAAAAACATTTGGCACATTTTTACCAAAAGGAGAAATAGTGCACTATGCAATACTTCAAGACCCACAGTTACTGTTTCGGCAGTTCGCCAGAGTTCCTCACCGCCGCCGGGATTCTAGAGTGTTAGAGACACATTGGAACCTTGGACGCCGTCTCACTAGAGGGAAGCATTGATCAGTCATTCAGAGAGATTGGTTTCAGTCTGCATAAGGAAGAAGAAGGCAACTTTTATGGATGAAATAGTGCCGTTTCATCCAACGGTCAGCAAAGTTCAAATCATTCTTGGCTAAACGATAGTGTTGTTCAGCCAAGTGAGGAACAAAACGACCAAAATTACAAGGTCATTTTGGCTACATCTGAGGTTCAAAAGATTGCATCGAACGAAGCCATCTCGAGCAAAGGACCAAATGACACCATTCCAAGGAGGTTGGAAGTTGCCAGTAAGAAGCAACACGACTTCGTTTTGGCGAAACCGAATGATGCAGTTTCACCAAGAATGAACTCACTTCAAATGGGTAGGATTCACGCTAGGCCTCAACCCATTTCACAAAAGCCTGTGGACTCTAGCCCAAGCCCAAGCTAACAGCCCACAAGCCGACCCATCACTGCAAGTTGCATGCCGAGCCAAAGATAGAGTCGCCCACCAAGCCATTGACCCAGCCATTGACGATCGGTTTTCTTCTCCTGGACCCAATTTGAACCGGCTAAACCGGTTGACTCAGTTTTCTGAACCGATGGGCCAGATTTGGTTTTTTGGGTCATTCGAAGTCATTTCAAGTTTGATTTGGTCCGTTCAAAATCCGTTGTACTGCACATTTTGTGCCAAATCATTACAGAGTACCTGTTGGTCGAGATTATCACCAGAATTCTTTGAAAAGTGAGAAACATCAAGGAGAGTTCATGGAAATACTCGATCAAAGCGTCACTTCCATTATTCTCCCTATTTAAAATATAATAGGAGAATTTCGAGAATGCCACATTGGATTAAATCCAAGGATTATTATTACTATTGAGTTTGTAATAATTTTGATTTTTCACAGTTGAACTATTGTATTTAATTTATTTACCATAGAACACATTTATTATTTATACATTCTTTTTGTTATTAATTTTTAAGGTTTAACATTTATGGCACCGAAGAAAAGTATTGATCCCTCAGGGATAGAGAAATTGAATGGAAGGAATTTTCAGGCCTGAAAAAGGCATATAACTTTCCTTCTAACCCATGAAAAAATCTTATACACAGTAACAACTTCAAAGCCATCAAAAAGTGTAACAGCCTGCTAGAAATTCATTAGTGGAATTTCTATTTCCTTTAGGAATCTCGTGAAAACCTTATAAGTTTTCACGAATTGACCAATCACGTAGGTTTTATTCTGTCAACATAGTTAGTGTTATTAGTCACTATAGTACTAGAAATATGAGTTTAATTATTTGAGATAGTTAGAAGTGTCAGAATGCATTATGGTTTACGCCATTAGACTCAGTTGATTATTTAGGATTTTATAGCGTAATAACTCATTTTATAATTTTGGACGAAACGCCAGTTAGAAACTACAAAATTATTTTTAGGGCGCTTTGAGGTTGAATTTCGATAAATGATTTTCACTATAGGTTAATATCAATATTTATGATTTTTCAGTACTAAGTTTATTATATATTTTTTTGGAGTGAATAGTAACCTCGATAAGCACACCAAGTGCAGTGTTTTCAAAATTACAGTGTGGATTGTCCAAATTAAGTTAGAGAAGTTTTATTTTGACACTTGGTATGATCTTAGCCACACATAATAAATAGTATTAGACACTTAGCTCAAAGAGGAACCATGAGTTGGATTATGAAGAAATCAAAGTGCGAGATCATGCCACCTAAGCAAAACCCTAGTCTTTTTCATCTGATCAACCAATTTTTGCTCCAAACCAAAGAGGGTCTCAACCCTAGTGAAATCCTAAATGGTTGGAATCCATTGAAACCCCAAACGTTTGGTTGAAAACTAAAACCTTAAACAGTTTTCCCAAACCCTAAAGTTGGCCTCCAAACCCTATTTAATTTGATTTCTATCATTGTGTTTAAGCACTTGATTAAATCACTTCCACATGCTATTAATTTCTCAAACTATTGTTATGACATCATTATCCAACCTTTTAAACCTTGAAAATTTGATTAGGCCAAGAAAAATTGGATTTGAGCTTGATAGCATCTCAAACTCTAACCAGCATAGAGCAATCATGGATGTGGGCAGGGCTGTTGCATAGCCTCTGCCATAGTTTTTTGTTTGACTCTTTTTTAGGATCTCGTAGGTTTTACACCCAAGTCAGTGGATCTCTTTTTTCTTTTGGTGGAAACAGGTACAACAGTGGAGTTGACCCTACTAATCTCATCACTCGAAGCTGTCTTGCCTCGGGCTCTCCTATTCCAGTTTGACAAAAAGGGACTTTTTGTTTGTAGTTTTGGTCCTAACTGGGAATAAAGAGGAGGGGGACTTACAGATGGGCTATTTGCAGCTAGTGCCATATTGGTGTCATTAGGCAGTGAGTCAGACTACAAGTTGGTGCCAGTAGTCCTGACATCTGCTGTTGGAGGCACTTCTCGGTAGGATGAGGTCTCCTTATTGAATGGTTGACCGTTGATGTAAACCTCCTGTGACCGACGTAAACCAACTCCTCTTACCTTTTCCATGTCACAGTCTAATTGTACAGGATCGCAGTCTAGTTGCACTAAATCACCTAGGTTTGTACCTAAGATATTTGCTATTTTTTTAGGATTGTTGTTCCCGCCAAATTAGACCCTTGGTCATCAGAGCTGTCCCACCTGCCACTATTTGACGCCCTCCGTGGAGGATTGCTAGACTGTGAGTGGAAACGGGTTGGTTTTTTAGTAGGGTCAGCTCTGAGCCAGGGACCAAATTGGAGTTGTGAAGGATTATGTGTGCTGCCATCTGCACCCTGTCGTGGGCAGCTATTATGAGCATGCAAAATTATGCCACAATGGTATTAGAAGGAGGGTAGCCTTTCATATTTGAAAGGTATCTAGGTATGAGAACCACCAACAGTTATAACACGTCCCCTAGCCAATGCTTTAGAGATATCGGTCATCACCTTCACACGTAGGGCTCCCCCCCACACCCTCTCTTTTTCATCTACATCCACCATGATGACCTTGCCTGCACTGGCTCCGAGCTTTTTACCCATTCTTTTGTTCATCCCCACAAAGGGTAGGTCATGGAGTTGGATCCAGAATGGTTCTGAGGAGAATGTAACATCTTTTAAGGCTAGCCTGCCTAGGCATTCCTAAAGGCAAATCAGGTTTTTGTCAAAAGACCAGGGTCGCCCTGTCAACACCCTGGACCTCACGGTGGGGCTTTGAAACTCTATTAAGAACTTGTTCCTTCCTATATCTTTGAATGATATTACACATGTAGCATTCCAGACCCTGGACATTGTAGCTTTAAATGCCCCTTTATTTACCTTCCTGTCTGAAACTACCATAGCAATGAGGCATGAGTTGCTTATATCCTAGGCAAGTAAAATCTCCTCCTTAGGAAGGTGGATCTCCTGTTGTTCCTCCTCTGTGAGTTTGAGGCCCTTGCATAGATAAGAAAGTTCCTTCTCCATGGATGCAGTCTTGTGAGAAGGAAATACTGAAGAGAAAACTCTATGGAACGGGAAGAACCAAGAGATAGATCTCTATGTTACTAAGGAGCATAGAGAGACAAACCCCATCTGTCAAAGAGAGGCATATACTATATAGTCTATTTAAAACATATAAATAGTTACTATTATATATTATAGTTATATAATATATTATAGTTACTATATAATCTATTTAATACATATAAATAGTTTCTATTATATATTATAGTTATATAATATATTATAGGTCCAATGATAGTCTTTTATTTTATTTTATTTTTTATTTTTATAAAAGCAGATCTCTTTCCATTCATGATAGAGAACATACAAAGATGACTTAAAAAAGTCAATTACACACTTTAATAGCTTCCCAATACACTTTCGCAGCTGGCATGGTCTAGTCCAGGTGGCAATCTCTACAAACAGAAGTCTGAAAGATAGCAACCCTCTATCTAAGATAGAGGTAACAATAACCCAACAAACAAACCTTCATACTCGACTAATCGGGTTATGGAATTGGAAACCCCATCATTTCCGTCTACGCAGAGGGGGGACACAAATAAAGACAAGACATTAATTATATAATTATATAATTATATAATTATATAATTATATTTTACAAATTGTGTATATCACTACAACAAAAACAGCTTTTTCGGACCAATTTTTCGCGACCAAAAGACTATTCGCCACCAAAATTGGTGGCGAATAGTCTTTTGGTC